>PVJC01015312.1:0-19985 GCA_004026665.1 Murina feae
GGGGAAAGGAGACATACGTAATACTTCAACCAATAAAGAATTTTAAATTTAAAAAAAGAGAGATGAGAAATGCAGTTGCTAGATAGCCCCCAAAAGCCATGCCTTCTGATCAGCCTCAGTGTTCACACCAAGGCTACTCCCTCCCAGGAAGTGTTAGCCCAGATGTCGTGATCCCCAAAGACCACGAGTGAGCCCGACTCTGATGCAAAAACATGAGGGCCTTTATTATTCGAGTTAACTCGGACTTCCCATACACGCTCACTGGCGCAGCGGCACGGTGGGGAGGAAGTGCAGGTTCCAGGGAAACAACAGATTTATAGGCCTGGAAGTAGTGGGGTGGGGTAATGTGTGTGGCCCCTATTGATTGGTTGAGGGAAGGTCCTGGGCAGGGCATTTCCTCTGCATCCCTATTGGCAGGTCTGTAATCTCACACCGCCCTTACAGAAGCTCCTAGCCAATGGGTGACTGAACTCATTGTCTGAATTTATTCCTGCTTCCAAAGGAGTCAAGTAGCTCAACCTCTTTGATAGAGCAGATGCCTCAGTTTGGACTGACTTGTTGAATAGCAGCAAACAGAAGCACCAGACGTGGAAGTCACTGCAAAGTGAACTTCCCATGATAGGAAGGGAGCTGCTGGGTAGGCTTGTCATCTAGAAGGTCTTGGGGACTTTGGGGGGAGTGTCCAGATGTGCGTCAGGAGCAACTTGATGCAGATAATCACTCTGTGTCTTTTATTTTTAATATGTATTTTTATTGATTTCAAAGAGGAAAGGAGAGGGAGAGACAGAAACATCAATGAGAGAGAATCATTGATTGGCTGCCTCCTGCACACCCCCTACTGGGGGGGTGGAGCCCGCAGCCCGGGCATGTACCATTGACCAGAATTGAACTTGGGACCCTTCAGTCCATAGGCCGATGCTCTACCCACTGAGCAAATCAGCTAGGGCTCACTCTGTGTCTTGAGGGTATTTGATGTGCACGTGAGTGTGGTTGACTCCACACATGTGTGAAGAGAGACAGGCTAACAACGTGACCCCTCTTAGGAAGCGTGTCCGTTCTGGGTTTTTGTTGTTGTTTTTACTTTTTGTTGTAGACATTTGAAAACATAGATAATAATGATGAGCAGAGTACAGTGAGTCTCCATTATTCTCCCTTCTATTGATCTCTTCCTCCTCCAAGCACCTCTAACTTGTCCATGCCTCCCACTTGACAATGACTCATGTACTTTCTCATGAAATCTTCATTTCAGCTACACTTGAAACCAGCACTATTCCTGGGCTCTTCTGTTATGTGAGTCAAGAAATTTCTTTCTACACTTCAGTTCGAAGTGAATTTTTATCTCGCATCATGGGGAAAAAATACACTGTCTAATATAGACACATAAAGAATCCTGTCTAATAAAGAGAATGAATATAGAGTCAAGTCCTATCCAACCTTATCTGCCTGTCATCCTGAGCCCAAGTACTCTTTCAAGGGCATCCACAGCGTATTCACAGTGTATTGGCTACCTGTGGCTGCGTAATAAATAACTCCAAATTTAGTAACTGTGGCAACTAGCCTCTTCCAAGATGGCCTTTAAAGATCCTCACCTCCTGGTATTTATGCCCATTGCAGTCTCCTACACGTGTTAGCCTGTGAGATAAACAGAATACAGCGAAAGGGACGATGTGTGACTTTCAGGCTAGGTCAGAAGAGACATTATACTTTGTTCCTTGCTCCCCCTGGACATACCCCGCTGCATTCTGACATCCGGGTAAGCACACAGAAGGGTATCTGGCTTGCCCTGGGGAGCCAGGGAGGACTTCCTGGTGGAAGCAATGACTAAACTCAGTCCTAAAGTCTATCCTTTCTTCTGAATGCTCAGTAGACACACCCTTCAGGTCAGACCCTCAGATTCCAAGATTTCGGGGGACACAGCTGGTCAATATATGCACCCTGGAGGGGAGAAAGCCAGATAAGACCTCCAGACCCTAGTTCCTTGCTGGCTCACACCAGAGCACTTTCTCGGGGATCTCTTGCAGCCAGTGGTCAGCTCAGAGAAGTGGAACTACAGGGCCCACAGTTCCCACAGGCGAGCAAGTGGGAATCAGAGGGGCTGCTGACCCCTGTAAAGACACAGGCACACAACACATCCTGAGCTGAGCTGTCAGTTGGGGGAGGCTGGGCTAGAAAACCTATGCTGGCCCACCCGCCTCTGCTGACCAGCTATCTCCATCCCAGTCTGTTCTTTCCCCAGAAGAGGAGCACAGACCATGCTAGAATGTCTCTCCCCTTCCAAGAACAACTCCTGGCTCTCCCTCCCACACACTTCTCATTCCCAGCGCCCACCCCTTCCTGGCAAGGTGCCTTCACCAGGCCTACCTTCTCTCCCTGGTTCTCATTCGTACGTCATTGCTCCTCTGTTCTTCCCTTTTGCTAAAGCTCCTTGCATATGTGATGTGACAGCGGGTGGGCATGAGCATGTACCGGGAGGAAGAGAGAGAGAGAGAGAGAGAGAGAGAGAGCGAGCGAAAGAGAGAGATTGTATCTGTGTCTGTGTGCACCAAGGATGCTGGGGCGTGGGCCAGACCTGGCATCTGCTCAGGGTTAGTGGGCTCAGATGTGATAGAAGGCTGGGGATGTAGGCAGAGGTCCAGACCATTTAGCCCTCTTGGAAAAGGCCTCGCTGCTCTGGCCTCTGCCTACATCCCAGGCTCAGGTCTCACCACATCAACATGGAACTCACCCTCTCTCTCCTCAGCCTGGGGTCGCTGTGCCTAATCCCCATCCATTATTAGGCAAACGACTGCTTGTCCTTGAAGCCTGGCTCCCGTGTCCCTCTTCCCAGAGCCACCTTAGCCCCCATGTTTGGGCTGGATACCCCCAACAGCAATGCCACTGCCTGGTCTGTCCCCCTGGGCCAGCTGCTTGAGGGCCAGCTGCTTGCCTGTGCGGTCATCTCCCCCAGCCTCCAGCCCAGTGCCTGGCCTGAAGTGGGAAACTCTGAAGGAGATGGATGCAGCCATGGGGTTTAGCTGCTGGGGGTAGGGTGGAGGGGAAGAGAGAGAAACTGGGGGGAGGATATGTATAATAATATATCACCCCCACCTCCAGCTGAGCAACCTCCACTGACTCTTTCTCCTGGTCAGGAAGGCTCAAGGGAACTGCAGGTATATTGGGGAGCGTGGGTTCACTTTATCCTTGGATGTGGGGTGACTGTGTCCCTACCCCACTGTGCACATACACACTGACCCGACCCCCAGGCTGCTTTCTCGGTAGAACGTGCTTTCCTTCTTAACTTACAAGCTTCCAGGTTTGAGGCCGCTTTTAGACACACTTGCAGCTCAGACCCTCGCTCCTCAGCTTCCCCATCCCAAATGAACTTGAAAGTCGGTCTGGACCTGAGCTCCCGCCCCGTGCTGCTCCCCCAGCCAATCGCTGAGCGCCTTTGGTTTCGGAGCCGAGGTGGTGGGGGTGGGAGGAAGAGAGTCGGGCTTGCAAGGGGTTTCGGCCCAGGATGGTTGCATACTCCAGGGGCTGATGCAACTGGAGAATTTGGCTTCTTTTTATCACATATGTCATTTTGCCATATATGGTCACTGAGCGCTACTGGCGGTGCGGCCCCGGCCCAGATGGGGAGCTGCCAGAGTGCAGTGAGCTACATACCAGCCCAGAACAAGCAGACCAGGCTCCCTGGCTGGACAGGTGGGTGGGCCGAGAGCGGGGATATATATAGTTCTGGTCACATTCCACCGCTAATGCATGTTGGCCCTCAGAGGCACAAACAGTCTCCATAGCTGGCTCTTTTTACTGAATTTGCTAATTGCTATTCTTCTCTAACCAGGGGAATGAAAACAATTCCTGGAGGAATGTGGGGGGGGGGGCGCGGGGGAGAGCTGCTAGCTGGCAATTCCCTTCCGTGATCCCTGCCCCTCTCACCCCCTGCCCCCTTCATCCCTGTCCCCAAAGTCTTTCCAATGCTGGCCTCCTCCAGCGGGCCCCCTCTGCCGACATTCCTCCTGTGCGCCTTGGCTGGGGTGCCCTTCGTCCCTGCACACCTGAAGCCCAAGAGAAGCTGCCCAGTGCAGATGACCCCTGAGACTGGGCAGGGCTCAGAGAGGGTGGAGTCACTGCAGGTGAGATCCCCAGTCCCAGACGGCCTTTGCAGAATGTTGGCGGCTGGCTCTCCCCACCTGGCCTGGTCAAGCAAGAGATGCAGAGGGGGTGAGGAGGGCCTGCCCCCAGGACCTGAAGGCAGCAACATGGCAGCACAGGAAGCCAATCCTGGACCTCCCAGCAGATCGGAATGCTCAGGGGGATCCCCAAACACTGTCCGGGCTGTGCTTTCTACCTCCAGCCTGAGGCAATCAAGACTACCCAGGCTCCTTTGTCTCCGTGGGAATAAAGATGTGTTACTGAGCAGCCAGTGGCTGGCCACTTGGTCGGGCTGCTTTGTTAGCGATGGCCCCTATGTTTGCTGGGCTGCTCTGTGAGGCTACTTTGTGTGACTGCCTTTATGGGGCTCCTTTGAAGAACTGTTTTGTCTAATGGCTCCTTGGTAGCAGTGGCTACTTGGTCCACAACAAAGACTGTCATATATATATATATATATATATATATATATATATACACACACTAGAGGCCCGGTGCACAAAAATTTGTGCACTCGGGAGAGTCCCTCAGCCCAGCCTGTGCCTTCTTGCAGTCTGGGAACCCTTGGGGCATGTCCACCTGCTGGCTTAGGCCCACACCCCAGGCGATCGGGCCTAAGCTGGCAGTCAGACATCCCTTTGGCAGCCCAGAAGCCCTCGGGGGATATCCACTTGCCAGCGGGGAGCAGGACTAAGCTGCAGTCGGACATCCTTAGCGCTGCTGAGGAGGCAGGAGAGGCTCCCACTACCACCACTGTACAGCAGTTAGCCTGGCTTGTGGCTGAACAGAGCTTCCCCTTGGGAGTGCACTGACCACCAGGGGCAGCTCCTGCATTGAGCATCTGCCCCCCTGGTGGTCAGTGTGTGTCATAGTGACCAATCATTCCCAGTGGTTCTGCTGTTAGGGTCAATTTGTATATTACCCTTCTATTATATAGGATATATTTTTTAAATAAAAGATTCCTAAGTCTTATCACCTGCCACATCAAGGAGCCCTGAACATGGATGGAGATATCTATATCGATATCGATATAATCTATATCTATATCTATATATCTATATGTCTACATGTCTATATATCTATATGTCTATATATCTGTATGTCTATAGACATATATAGATATCAATATAGATATAGATAGATAGATAGATAGATAGATAGATAGATAGATGATAGACAGATGATAGATAGAATTCAGCCACAAGAAAGGAGGATACCCTGCCATTTGTGACAACACTTACAAAAAAGTCAAACTTGAAAAAAATGATGCTTCCCAAGAGATGGGGGTGAGCATAAGATCGGTGTTGTTTAAACTTGCAGCTAGTAGTAAATAAGCACAGTATAATGAACACGGACAACAGTATTCAACTCCAATCCTGTAATGTGATAAGCTGCTAAGTATCCCTATAATAGCAATCATACTACAATATACAAATGTATAACACATTGTACACCTTGAATGTATACAGTGCTGTATGTCAAATCTATTTCATGAATAAAATAATAAAGGACTGTAGTGTGACACCCACAATACCCCCCCAAAAAAAAAAATAAAAAAGGATTTTCGAGGTTTACATCTCCAGTTCAGATCTTCTCCGGAGCTCCTCCCACAGGTCACAGCTAGCCTAAAGCAAGGTCAGGCGGGGCAGTGTTAGACCAACTCTTGATTGGCAGGCACCAGCTTGGGGGTGTTCATAGGAGCAGCTAAACCTCCAATGACAAGGGCAGGGAGGGCGGCCAGCCCCTCTCAAGGTGTCTAGACCCCAGCTTCAGGGACAGCACAATGGGCACGACATGGCTTTTGTGGTCCCTGTCTTCCAATTTGCTACAAATATCAGGGACTAGTTCTCCCACCGTGGCCCCCTCTGTGCCAGGGTCCCACAATGCATTTCCAGGGCTCGCCTGCCTAAGCACCACCGTCGCTTTACATACCAGACAGATCTGAAGGGACTTCTATTGACTGTCCTCCCCCAGGATGCCAGGGCTAAGCCAGCAAGACAAACCCTGGGAGGAGGATGCGTCAGGTGGTGCAAGAAATGCCCTTGGCACGCTCCTGGATTCTGACACTAGCAACATGGGGTTTCCTCTCGTCCTCTGTCATGAGCTGCCAGCGAACGGGCTTCAAAGCTCACTTCTTCGTTTAATAAGCACATAAAACAGAGTTTGGCCCCAAGACGAGGTGACATCAGCCAGCTGAGAGAGCAGCAGCAGCCCCTCTCTGCTCAGCAGGAAGGAAAGAGAAGGCAAAAGCCCCAAAGAGTGTGGCTCCAACCTAGACCGTCGGCAGCATGTAGAGTCAGGTCTCCCTCCACCCTGCCATGCCACTTGTCATGTTTTCTTTTCTTTTCTTTTCTTTTTTTGGAGCAAAATCAAAAGGAAGGGGAATTTGAGCGCACACGAGGGTCAGAGATGAGATTAGCGTCACGAGGGAGCGAAGACAGAAGCCGCCTGAGTCAGAAAACAGAGGTGTTGTAACAGGAATCGGCAAGTCCCGGAGAAGCCAACAGGTCAAGTGAGAGAGGACAGGGAAACGGTTTTGTACTCGTGCGCTCCTTGTTGACGGAACTTAACGGAACTCGGACTTGAGATGAGGCTTCAAGGGAGGTTGCCGATTGCCTCTGAGGCACTTTGCCTGAATTTAGGGCAAGTTGCCGCCGGTGGAACCGTGTCATGCATGCTGTTGGTACAGCCTCGCTGATTTCGGAGCGTGGTTAGCTCCACCGTGAGCATCCTTTCCTCTCGTCCTTTTCATTAAACACACACACAACTCTGAAGTTAGCAATCAAGGAAACCTAGTTTAAAAAAGCAATAGATTGTTGTTGTTTTTCTGTCTATAAGACAAAATATAGAAAAGCCAGTTCCCGGGTACCCCATGACTCTTTTCACTAAGGCCAGACTCCGTTTTTCAAAATGTTTTCCTCGGTGAAACTTTCAAACATATACAAAAATGGAAAAAATAATACAAAGAACCCTTGTACCCATCACCCTCTTGCCACAGTTAGCAACACTCCACCCTTCTTGCTTCGTTGTCTCCTCCCACATTTCCCCCCCAGAAATATTGAAAAGCAAATTCCAGGTATATTATTTCAGCCTTAAAGACGTCAGTATTTATCTCTGACTGGTAAGGCCTAAAGATAAGGGTAGAGACTTTGTGTGTGTTTTTTTTAACACAACCGTCACAGCAATGTCATAAAAGGCTCCAGAACAGGCCTCCTCAAGATGTGCTACTCTGGCATGTGAATTACTTTGAGCTGAAGGCAATGGAGGCCCTGAGGGCTCATGAGAAACCTTGACGTCTCCCTTAAAGAATTTAAATTAGGGGCCTTGCCCTTGGTAAGAGTTAGCACCAGAAATAACTTTTATAACCGATGGCAGGGCAAACATCTAATTACTGCACATCTGCTCTTCTTATTGTCCTTCAAATGACCTTCCTGTCCTTCCTCCCCAATGGACCTTTCTTCATCCCTCACTCAGAACGTCATCTATAACTCATTTTAACCGTCAGTCTCTGAGCCTCGCATGTGTGGGGGGTCCCCATACGTACCCATGTCATTAAATTTGGTTATTTTCTCTTGCTAATCTGCCTCTGTCTGATGATTAGACCACCTGGAAAACCCTAGAGGAGTAAAGGAAAGTTTCTTCCCCTCCCATCATTGCATCCAACAAAGTTAATAATAATTCCTTAGTATAAAATTCCCGGCATCCAGTTTTCTCTAATTGTCTCAAAATGGCTATTTTTAGTTTGTTCAAATCAGGACCCAGATAAAGTCTACATGTTGGGTTTGGCTGACATGCTTCAAGGCTTTTCATTTATGACAGTTCCCACTCTCCTGCTCTGTTTTTCATGACACTTACTTGAAGAAACTGGGTCATTTGTCCTACAGAATCAGTCACGCGGGCTGACTGTATATTCTTTGGGTGGTTTAACCGTTCCTCAAGGATGATGTCAGATGTTAAAAATCAAGACCTGGGTGTTCTCACCGCTGGCTGCACATCAGTATCCCCTGGAGAAATTTAAACGTTTCAGAGCCCCTGCTGATTCTGCTGCAGTAGATGTAGGGGACAGCCCAGGAGTCCATGCTCTAATGCTGCCCAAGTGACTCTATGTGCATCTTTGCGTTGAGAACCTCTGACCCCGATACCTGGGCTTTCCTCAAAAAGGCTACGGATTATCTAGAAAGGGGAGGGCAGGGAGGAATTGACAAAAACTTACAGAGCACCAAGTACTGACTTAGATTGACGTGGTGTTATTGAGAGAGAAATACGAGAGGTTCAATTTACTAGTTTAAAAGTTTAGACCAGGGAGCCAAATCTCTAACTATTAAAATGCAACCGACATCCAGTCCAAGACCCAGCCCATATTTCAACTCCTTGTCCCCACCCAAAGCAGACATAATTGGGAGATAACAGGTTATGGTGGGGATGAAGGAGGGAGAGGGGAATCAGACCCTGCACCCAGAACGGGAGCCTGTCCTCCTGTGGGCTCCTGTGGGCACCCATCGCGTTGATGCTGGCTTTCCCTTAGTGCAGCAGATCATTCTCATCCCTGGGGATCTACTTGTGAACAAGAAAAAGACTAAAATAAAAGATAATGCCAATAAGTTCGAATGCTTTGTGACATTCAGTGCCTGGGATAAATCCCTTCTTTGGCATATAAAGAAGCTATGTTCCACTCTCATTTTAAAAACAGCCTTTTTCTGTCCTCTTAAATAGACATCTAACAAATATTTAAAGATTATCAATTTGAAAGGGTAACTTTCAAATCTTTATGATTATGAAAAAATTCTCATTATTCACAAAGATGAATCAATAGATAATGTGAGGTTCGTGGCGCAGAAGGAAACTGAGTCAGAGAATCAGGAAGATTGAAGGAAGGGAATTTATTCTGCGCTCCTGGGCAAAGCCGAGGCCCCGGGGAGGGGGCCGCTGGAGTCGGGTGGAGGGGGAGTAGTGGGTGTTTTTTATACAGCTGTTCAGTGAGGGTGGGAGGGAGCATGAGTAGTGGGCGTTCCCGCCCACCCGGGGGTCTTCAGGTTTCCAGGAAGGCTGTGGAGGTTCCCCTGCAGGGGGTCTTCACAGCTTCCAAGTTGGCGCCACCTGTCTGGTAGCTGACCTGTTAGGAATTCCGGGGAAGCTCACGGAGGCATGTAACAGCCTTGGACCCCCCTCCAGCCTAACAGATAATAAGATTCAAATTGAAAAAAGCATAAAGGAAAAGAAGAATAAGTTTGATCCATTAAAATATAAACTATTTAATGCAGACTAGAATGACACCATAAAATTAAGCCAAAATCAATAAGTTAGGAGACATTATGGCCACATATTGAACAACTTTTCCAAAATAAATAAAGATCTCCCACAAATCAATAAAATGCAAGCAAACTAGATAAGAAATGGGACAAAAATAGAAACAAGTAATTCACAAATAAGGACCTCCACAAGGGCCAGAAGTAAAAACATGGTCAACTGCAGCAGTATCCAACTTAAGATGCATTTTTCAAGTGATAAGCTGGATAAGAAGTTGTTTGTTAATGGGGAATGTTGGCAAGAATGTGAAGAAGCGAATTCTCCTTCATATCACTCGTGAAAGTATATTAGTACATTGTTAGACTGGAGGTCAACTTGGCCATATCTGTTGACATTTCAAATGCCGGCGCCTTTGAACTGAGAGCTGCACTTCCAGGCGCCTAATCTGAAGAAACAATAGCATGCGCATCCAAAGAGCCATTCACAAAGATCTTTCACTCACTTATCTGTTCAGTGGACATCCATTGAGTGGCTACTGTGTACCAGGCACAGTTGTAGGCACAGGAGGAAAGGGGAAGCAGAGGTTTCTTTTTGAGGAAGTTGAAGTTCTAGTGCTGGCAGACCGACAAGAAACAAGTGAACATCCCAACACACAAATGTTGAAACAGGATAAAGTCAGAAGGTAATAAGTGCTATGAAACAATGTGTAGCTCAGCATAGCGATGGGGAAAATTTGGAACCCGCTTACATGTCCCTCAAATGGGAAATAGTTTTAAATAAAAATGTCCGTACTATGGACTATCATGTAGGATGAGGTAGCTCTGTGTACACTGACATGGTGAATTCTCCACGACATACATTTATTTGCTAAGTAAAACCAAACCGAAACAAAAAACATGCAAGCCACAAAACCTTGCAATTCTGTAAGCAGAATTTAATCTCATTTGTTTAAAAAAGAAAAGTGGAAAATGATAAATAAATATGCACATGTATGGATGGAAATGAATGCACAGCGAATGGATAATATGGTTGTTTCTAGGCAGGGGATTAAGATTTGAAGGGAGAGTCAAGGAAAATATTTGCTTTTTCTGTATGATTGAATTTTTTACAGTGAGAATGTTTTGATAAATGCCGCAGAGATTAAAAGGAATGAAATAACAGTTATAGAGCATAGAAAGAGTGGAAAGCTTCCCAACTCAATTTATAAAACTGGCATCACCCTGATATCAAAACTTGCCATGTTGGCACAAATAAAGATTAGAGATTAATGTCACTTAGGAATATGGATGGAAAATTCCTATGTGGAACATTAGCAAATGGAATCCAGCAGTATATAAAAACCATGACTAAGCCGGGTTTATTCCAGGGTGGATGAATATCAGGAAATCAATGAAGACAATTTATCAGGACAATCAGTACTGCCCCAGGACCTGGCCAACAGGGCTCCCTGCCCTGGTCCCCCTCCAGGCCTACTTCTCCCAAAGACTCGTCCTGTGTGTGTTCCTCCTCCCTATTAGATCATAATTTAGGGTACCCGGTCGCTAAAACTGCCTGCTCAAATGGCCCAAGCCCATTCCCAGGACTTACATTGGTCTCTTCCCTGGTTCCACCTGCTCAAGGTGGAACCTTGCCATCAGAGTGCTGCACATCCCAAGGCCTGAAGGATGGCCAAGGTCAAGCTGCTTGTGGGGAATGGCAGTGTAGTAGGGCGAAGCCTGGATCTGTGGGCCGGGGGGTCCTTAGCTGTGCACATGAGGTGCCTCCTGGTGTGGGATGGAGCTGAGGGTGAGAAGAGTAGGATGGCGGGCCTCAGCCTGAGGTTGGCGGGGGGAGGGCAGCCTTTCTCTAAGCTTCCATATTCCAAGGAGTATGAGAATTCTAAATTCGAACTTAGCCTCCAAGGTTGTTAGGGAGGTAAATGTCAAGGTAGGAGGAAGAACATATTTTTTAAAAAATATATTTTATTTATTTTTTACAGAGAGGAAGAGAGAGGGATAGAGAGTTAGAAACATCGATCAGCTGCCTCCTGCACACCCCCCCAACTGGGAATGTGCCCGCAACCAAGGTACATGCCCTTGACCGGAATCGAACCTGGGACCCGTCAGTCTGCAAGCCGATGCTCTATCCACTGAGCCAAACCGGTCAGGGCAGGAAGAACATATTTTATTTAACCGTTTGACATTCATTTGGGCTTGGAATATCTAAATAGTTAGAAATACAACAAGCCAGGCCGCCATTTGTACTCTTGGTCCAGGCCCCACAATTGTTAAGAGCAGCCCAACTATAATAAAATCTAGGAGAAAAAACAAGCGTGGTACCAAAAATAAAATAAAAAAACATTGGAAAGGTGAACTGAGAGGAAGAAAAGGCAGTGAGAGAAAGATGACAATGGAAACATTCTACAATTTAATCCCTTGGTCCTTAACCTATGTTTACCAACACCTTCCCTCTGCTGGGAGGAGTGAGGAATATCAGTGTAAGGAGGGGCAGAATTTTGAAACTTGGAGGGGATGAGAGTGGGTCTATAAGTTAAAAGTTGGGAACAATTTTCTGTCACTAGAGATGGAGGCTTTGCTTTATCTTGAAAACCAACTGTTTTTTTTATCCTGTTTGGGAATAACCCACTAAAATGGACTCTTTATTGAACAAATATAACGCAGGTTCCCATCCATTGTTCTTAGACAGACTGTGAATCCTACATGACCTGAATGCCTGTGTTCATGGGGGAGGTTTTCTGGGGCCAGTCTCAGCATCTGCTGAATCAGAAGGTCAGAAATGTCACCGCTCTGTCTTTTTCTGTGGAGAGGTGCTTTGCATTTCTTTTTTAAGGGAGATTTAATTTCTGGAGGTGAGAATCCAAGAAACAACGCACAGAGAAGACACTCTGGGGCAGGGGTCCTCAAACTACGGCCCACATGCCACATGCGGCCCGCCGAGGACATTTATCCGGCCCGCTGGGAGTTTTTTGTTCAAAATAAGATATGTGCAGTGTGCATAGGAATTTGTTCATAGTTGTTTTTGTGTTTTTTTTTAACTGTAGTCCGGCCCTCCAACGGTCTGAGGGACAGTGAACTGGCCCCTTGTTTAAAAAGTTTGAGGACCCCTGCTCTGGGATTTCTAAGTGGTCTTCTATCTTTAACCTCTCCCCACCTCTCAGAATGATTTTTTTCAATAGTTTTATTAAGGCATAATTTACATATCATAAAATTTACCCATTACAAAGATACAGTCATACAAGTTTGAGTCATTTATACAATTGCATAACCATCACCAGAACCCAGTGTTAGAATATTCCCATCTCCCCGAAGATTTCCTTTGTGCCTATTTGGAGTCAATCCTTGCTCCCACCCCCTCCTCGGGCAACCCTTCCTTGACCTGCTTTCAGCCTCCAGTTTAGTCTTCCCTAGAAATTTCATGTAAGCATAATCATATGATATACGGTCTTTTGTAGTCTGGCTTTTTTCACTAAGCGTAATATTCTTGAGCTTGTTCCATGTAGAGTACATCAGTCCTTCACAGTGACACCATATCCATACTCCTGCTGAATCGCAGCCACAGTGTGGATAGACCACATTCGTTTACCCATTCATCAATTGATGGACACTTCAGTTGTTTCAGTGTTTGGCCATTATGAAAAATGTTACTTTGAACATTTGCCACAAGTTTTTGAATGGACACATGTTTTAATTTCTCTTGAGACTCGACCAAAGAGTGGAATTGCTGAGTCATGTGGTAAGTTTATGTTAAAATTGTTAAGAAGCTGCCAAACTGTTATCTAAAGTGGCCACAGCATTTAACTTCCAGCCCTGAGGGTTCTAGTTTCTTCATATCCTTGCCTACACTTAATGTGGTCAGTTGTTTTGTTATTATAGCCGTTCTAGTGGGCTATTTCATCATTGTTTTACTTCGCATTTTCCTCATGTCTAATGAAGTTGACCAGAATCGAACCCCATAAGCTGACACTCTATCCACTGCACCAAATCAGCTAAGGCAGGTATTTTTATTTTTAAAAATCCATGTATAAACCTGTGTTTCCCATGGGTTGGGGGCCTTAGGTAGATGATCTCTTTGAGCAGGACGTCCTTTTATTTCTACAAAGCCCAAGACTTGTGATGAGAGATGAGAGAAAGAGGCTCAAGAGTACAAGTCGCAGACCTCAATAATGTCAGCTGTGAGCCAGGTGCTCCACACCCCTAGACTGGGGATCCCCAAGAGCTATGAGAATGAGGGACGAGCTACCCGGCCTGGGCATAGTTTCCAGACCTTCTAGATTGTCATTCAGAGACCCTTGTCTTAAAGGGGCCTCATAAGTTGTGAGCATTTGTTTCTTCATTCTGATATGTATATTAGCTTTCTCCAAAGAATCCACTAGGATATATTGCTATCTATTATGAGGGAGTGGGTAGGCAGGTGAGGGTCAGGAATTAGAGGCAAAATTTTTCTTAAATAACATGGAACTATTTATTTTAAAGTAATCTCAAATTTACATGACAACTGGAAGTAGGGCAAAAATCACTTTTTTTCTGAATTATTTGAGAGTAAGTTGCTGATATGATGCCCTATCACCTCTGAGGACCTCAGTGTGGATTTCCTATAACAAGGACCTTCCCTGACATAATCTCGGAACAAATTTAAAAATAGAAAAATTGACACTGCTATATTTCCACCACTCAGGTTTCACCATGTCCCAGTAACGTCCTTTATAACAACAAAAGGATCCAACTCCTAACCACGGGTTGCCTTCCGTTCCGTGTCTCCTTCGCCACCTCCCGTCTGGAATCGCTCCTTAGTGCTTCCTCGGTCTTTCCGTGGGTTTGCCTGCTGTTTCCTCACGATTGGCTGCAGGTTCTGAATCTCGGGCAGGACTATCACAGATGTGATATATGACCCCATTGCAGTCTATCAGACGGCACATGATTTTTATTTGTCCCATTGCTGCTGATGTTAACGCTCAGCACAGAAAAGAGGTGAGGACCAGAGGGCCTCGGGGGTGTAGTGTTGGGAAATAAGGCATGTACTGGAATGGAAATGGATGCCAAGAAGTAAAAGAACAATCCTTAGGGCCAAAGAGGGATCGGGGGGCAGTGAGGCCCCTGCTGCCTGACATGTCATGTTGGACATCAGGTCACTGTCCATGAGGTTGGAACCCAAGTGGGGACAATTGGCAATACCTGTCTAAGGGGGGCGAGGACCAGCTCTGAGAAGGCCTGGCAACATATTCAATAAGTAGATGTGTCTTGACAGAAGACTTTAGAGCAGCAGTTCTCAACCTTCCTAATGCCGCGACCCTTTAGTACAGCTCCTCATGCTGTGGTGACCCCCAACCATAACATCATTTTCGTTGCTACTTCATCACTGTAATGTTGCTCCTGTTATGAATCGTCCTATAAATATCTGATAGGCAGGATGCATTTAGGCGACCCCTGGGAAAGGATGGTTCGACCCCCAAAGGGGTTGCGACCCACAGGTTGAGAACCGCTGCTTTAGAGGAAGGAACAGCCCAGCACTTGAACTTCGGCAGTGAGGCCGGGATGGAGCAAGTCGTTGGCAGTCGCTGAATCCTTTATGCCCTCCGTTTTCAAAACACAGGAAGTATCTGCCACATTACATGAATTATGCTTAATGCCATTCGTTCTATGCCTCTCCCCCAGGCTTTTCTCTTCCCACCTCTCCGTCACGGAGTCCGCTTATCATTCCTGCGCGCACAGGATATTTTAGGAAACTGTTTGTCTATTGGCAGCTGTCCCTGACCAGAGCACACCTCCACAGACAGACACATTCTGCAGATTTCTAACAAAGCAAATATGTTGACTTTGGCCTGGGTTCGCCCCGACTTATCAGACTATATTGCGTGGTTGACTAGGAGAAAATATCTAGGGAAAACACATTTTATGACTTTAATTGTTATTATAGGTGCTCTCGAAAAATAAATCTGTGACCTGCAATATATCCCAGTGAAAGAACTCACATCTGGTCCTGATTAGCTCTGGAGTCTGCTGGCTGGCTTAGCACAGGAGCTGTTCTGGAAGTCAGCTCTGTGTCTCGGAGATTTTGTTTTCACCCAGAGAGGCACAGTGGGGACCTTGTTCCAGCACAAAGGCATTAACTGTTAGTGTGACCCTCCCAAACATGGCAGTGCTCACCAAAGACCCCAAAGCGTCAGAATCCTGTCCCGGAGGATGGAGACAGGCACGTCCCAGGACAAGGGCAGGATGGATGGAGAGAGAGTTTCAGAATAGCTGGACAGACTTGGCTTTGGCCATCACTGTACCATTTCAACCTCCATCCACAAGAAGGACTCCTAGAAGCTTTGATAAAGACAGGGGCACCTCTCACCTTCGTTCTAGGTGAGAGGACAGAATCCATAATAAACACTATGCTGCGTTCACTTCCGTTATGAGCAAGATGATAAGATCGTCTTGTAACAGACATCCTGGGATAATTCACTTTTTTCTCTGAAGATGATAAGAGCTATGATAAGCACACTGGCACGTCTCACTTTATTTGTGGGCAAGAAGCCAGGTTGATGATAAAACAGGGTGAAATGCAGGCAACACAGCAAGTAGCAGGGCTGGGCCATAGACTCTAAGGAGTCCACAGAGCAATGTTTAGGATGAGAGGCCTGGGACCTGAATCCTTATGACTTAAAAATCTGCTGGCAGGGTCATTTCTCCCTAACGGGGGTATCACAGCTCCTCCTGCACCCTTCTCTGGGGGTAGAAAGAACAAGACAGCTTCCACCTCCAATTCCTCCCTCTCAACTCACCTTCTCCCCATGGACAATGGGAGCCATATGGAAAAATAGCATCCTGTCCTGCTTTGGGGACATGAGTGGGTGGGTCTCGCTTGGGGTGGCCTCTCCTCACTCTCCATCTGCAGGGCCCTTTCTACATGGCCCTCATCACACTCTACACACCCCATGTGCTTCTTAGCCCTTTGCTTAGCTACACCTACATCGCCTCTCAAAGGAGCCAAAGAGACCAATTTTACCAGTTACACGTTGAACAGTGAGGTAATGGTATCTTTGAACAAATCTGTCTTGATAGGGGAAGACTAGCTTTTTCCAAACATACGTACATCTACGTATAGATTTGGGTCTTCAGAGCCTTTGACAAATTGCCCCAGGTAAGGCTGAATGAGGCATTGACTGGATGACTGGTCACTTTTTGTCACAAGTTGGGAGCTACCTAGGTGCAGGGACCAGTGGGTGCTTCTCTGGATGGAAATGTGTGAGTAACGATTTTTACAATAGCCAACGACTGAGAGCTTACTCTGTACCAAGCATTGCTCTAAGCACATCCCAAGTGCACACCCACCAAAGGCTTCTAAAGGAGGTACCAGCACCACATCAAGTTTACAGGCAGAGGTGAGGTGCCTGGACTGAGGAGACTCAGCTGGTTCTAGAACAGTTGCTGCTGTCATTGTCACGATTCGTTTAGATCTTATAATAAAATCTCACCATCACGTTTGTGAATGACACAGCACCTTTGCAGGTACTGAAAATTTCGTGAGCATGAATTGCAGAAAGAGGCTGTTGGGCTGCTGGCCATCGTGTTGGCCCTGTTGGTCCTCGGTCACCTGACAGTTCTAACCCTGCATCGTCCCCAACAATGTGCCTCCTTTCCAAGCCACCAGCCTCACTCAGGCCTTTATTCTGTCTGCCTTGAACTCTTATAAGGGCCTCTTCGCTAGTGTCTGGCTTTCTGTCGCTTCTGCGTTCCAATTCAGTGTTGCATCACTGCCAGGTTAAATGGACACAGAACAGCTCTGTCCTAGCCCTGGCCAGCGCCAAGCTCACCACCAGTGTCTCCAGGCAAGGCCTCCCCCGGCAGGCCACAGCCAGCGTTTCCAGCTTGGCCTGGCGATGCTCTTTCACTCGATACGTTTTTGTTGAGTGACAACTTTGAGCCAAGTACTGCGGCAGGTTATGGAAATCCAAAGTTGAAAGGTCACAGTCCACATCTTCAAACTGTTTTTCACAGTGAGAAGACTGGCTTGTAAACAAGGGCAAAATCCTAAGTTCATTGTTCCTACCTGGAATGTAGAAAGCACAGGAGGAGGAGAAGCACCTACAACTGCCTGGGAGCATCAGAAAGGGCTCACAGAGGAGGGAGCTTTGCGCTGAGAGGAAGAGCCAAAGTTCCCAGTGGACCCAGGCAGCGAGTTCCAGGAGGAGGACACAGTGCAGAGTGACACTGTGGAAGGGAAGCGGCTAAGCTGAGTGGGAGCCTACAGTTTGACGGGATGTGAAGGAAGTTGAGAAAGCAGGGGGCCATTTAGGGTCCAGCATGAGTTGAGCTATTATATGGATATAAATCCAACTACAAAATGATTTTGACATTTGTCTGGAAAAAGTAAGTATGATAATTGCCAAGAATTTTTGAAAACAATAACAAGGAAAGAAAAAATGCTGCTCTACTAAATAATAAAATAAAGATCATAATGGTCAGAGTTGTGTGGCCATTCGAAAGATAAAGAAATAGAACAGGAAATACAGAAATGGGTCCTACTATGTATACTAGACTTACAAATATGCGTGGCATTCAAATCAGGATAAAGGCAGTGGGTTATTCAAAAGATATTGTTGAAACAACTACCTATCTTCCCCCATCATTCACAAAATGAATTGTAGATCAGGGCTATCCAATAGAACTTTCTGCCTAACACACTCTCTACCTGTGCTGTTCATCAGGTAGCCCCTGTCCACACTTGGTTATTAAATGGGGCTAGTGCCCTGGAGAGCTGAATTTCTAATTTTAATTCGTTGAAATGTAAACGGCCATTTGTGGCTGGTGGCTACCATATTGAACAGCACATTCTAGATGGAATACATGTGTAAATATAGGGAATAAGAAAGTACTAGAATAAAATATAAGTAAAAATAGAATCTTGGAGTAAAGAATGTGTTCTTTGGTGTTTTATCAAAAAGAGAAATCATGAAAAAAAAAGGCTGTTTTGATTCACAGATACAGAGAACGGACTGACAGCTGTCAGAGGGGATGGGGGCTAGGAAGCTGGGTAAAAAGGGTGAAGGAATTAAGCAAAAAAAAAAAATACCTAAAACACTAAGAAACACAGACAACAGCATGGTGATTACAAGAGGGGAAGGAGAGTGGGGGAGGTAGAAGAGGGTAAAGAGAGGATAAATGGTGATGGAGGGAGACTTGACTTAGGGTAGTAAACACACAATACAATATACAGATGATGCATTCGAGAATTGTACACTTGAAACCTATATAACGTTATTAACCAATGTCACCCCAATAAACTTATTTTAAATTCAATTTTTAAAAAGACAGTTTTGACTACCTAAAAATGTTAAACTTTAGAATACATGCAATACCATAAAATAAATTAAAAAATAAAATAAGCCCTAGCCGGTTTGGCTCACTGGATAGAGCGTCGGCCTGTGGACTCAAGGGTCCCGGTTTCAATTCTGGTCAAGGGCATGTACCTTGGTTGCGGGCACATCCTCAGTGGGGAGTATGCAGGAGGCAGTTGATCGATGTTTCTCTCTCATCGATGTTTCTAACTCTCTATCCCTCTCTCTTCCTCTCTGTGAAAAATCAATAAAATATATTTTTAAATAATAATAATAATAATAATAAATAAAATCAGACAAAACTTACCTTATAGATGACAGATAAAGGGTTTATATTTTTGATATATGATCATAAAATATACACTGCAAATCAATTGTAAATTAATATTGTAATTTAATAAAAAATGAAGAAGTCTTAGAAAAATAAGCAAAGGACATGAATAAGAAAATCACAAGAGATACAGATATCCAGGAAATAGGAGGAAAACTTCACCATTAATCACAGATCCACCAGTCAGGACGACTATAAGATAATTCATCAAACTGGCGATGCTGAGGAGGGGTGGGGAGCAGGCACTCTGCCACGTCGTACATTGATGCAACCTTTCCGGGAGCAATTTAGCAACAGAGATCAAAGTATGCCTTCTTATACCCCCAGGTGTACTTTGCATGAAAACCCACAAATTAAGACACCCACCCCAGGTAGCCGTTATTAGTATTGTGTGCCTCTGCGTGTGTAGCAAGTTTTTATTTAATTGAATCAAACATTCCTGGGTGGCCAGTATTTAGGCCTTGCGATGGCCGCAGCCCAGATCCCTGCTGATGGTCCTCGGTGGCATTCCTCGTGGCCAAGGGGCGCCATAGAAAGGGGAGGCAGTGTCCTGAGATCTCAGGAAGCAACCATCACTACCACTCACTGAGCATTTAGCTGGGTGCCAGGCACTGGCCACGGAGCATTTCACTTACTTTCCCCCACAACCCGGTGAAGGACACGATGATCCCATTTTACATCATCGCTCAGCCAGGAAGCCAGGCTTTGAAGCCGGCTCTGTGTCCACGTCATGGTCCTGTTGCTGGCCAGGGCTCCAGGGCCCCAGGCAACATGCAGGCCCCTCGGAGGGAACATGTGGCCGGGAAGACCCTGCCAACAGCAGCTCCCACGCTGGGCCCCCCGGAGCAGGGGCTGCAGCCTCGCCAGCGAGGGCAGGCGGACAACTCCCAGGACCGCACATTCCCCCTGATCTATCAATCTCTTCGCTCCCCCCTGCTTGGTGCCCTGGCGGGT
>PVJC01015312.1:20085-35337 GCA_004026665.1 Murina feae
AAAAAAAAAAAAAATCAATAAACATATCCTAGGGTGAGTATGTTAAAAAAAAAAAAAAAGAAAAGAAAACTGGAGTGTGCGTAGGTGGGGAGGAGCTGGGTTTTCACTCCTTTGAAAAGGCTAACTCGCCGGGTGGAGACGGGGTAGAGCTCGCAGGAAAGGAATCTGGGGAATTGAGTGTCCTCAGACTTTTCCATCTGCTGCTTGACAAGGCTCTGCCAAGTGACGGCGGAATGCTGTGTGTGTGCCCAGGCTCGTCCCCACGGGTCATCCATCTCCCTCGTTGGGCTGGAGCCACAGTTCTGGGGTGAGCTCCTTGCGGAGGGCAGACTCGGAGGCTGCCAGCTCCCTCCTGCAGCATGGCTGGGGCTGGGAGCTTCGTGCTCAGAGGAAATGGGGGGGAGGGGGGCGCCACCGAAGCCAAGCACCATTTGGTCTCCATCAGTGCTCAGAGAGCAATTGGGTCAACGCTGCCGTCATAGTTAGGTCTGTGGCAGGGAGATGGCAGCTGGACCTGCCCAAGAACAGGAGTGGGGAGTGGGGGGCAGAGAGGGCTCCACTGGGCAAGGAGAGTTAAGACAGGGAGGAGCAGAGGGGCCATGCAGATCACTGTTTTGTGTCTGTTTTAAAGGCGGTTAGAAAAGCAGCTGTGTGGATGTGGACAAGCCTTTAGGTCTGTGATGCCTCAGCGGCAGTATCTGTGGATTGGGGGGTAAACCAGAGGGTGTTCTGTTAGGGTACCTTTCCGGGTTCTCAGACTTCCTCCAGGATACTTGTTTAGAACATCTCTCTCTCTCTTATTTTAAAATATATTTTTGTTGATTTCAGAGAGGAAGGGAGAGGGATAGAAACAGCAATGACGAGAGAGAATCATCGATTGGCTACCTCCTCATGCCCCACACTAGGGATCAAGCCGGCAACCCAGACATGTGCCCTGACCTGGAATCAAACCGTGACCTCCTGGTTCATAGGCAACGCTCAACCACTGAGCCACGCTGCCTGGGCTGTTTAAAACATTTCTAAGTTCTGCCCCATCCTCCTCAGTCAGAATCTCTGGGGAAAGGGCCTGGGAACCTGTCCTTGATTTCATTTTCTTTATTTATTTTGATAGATGAGGATACTGAAGCACAATTTATTTACTTGTTTACTAATATAGTTTCATTGCTAGATAATGGGCATGCAACACTGCATACGTTTAAGGCACGCAGCATAATGAGTTGACGTACATATATATTGCAAAATTATTACTGTAAGTTTAGTTAGCATCCATCATCTTATATAGTTACACAAAAAAATTTCCTCTTGTGATGATATCTTTTAGGGCCTACTCTCTTAGCAGCTTAAAAATATACCGTATTTTCCAGTGTATAAGACGACTTTTTAACCCAGGAAAATCTTCTTAAAAGTCAAGGGTCGTCTTATACACTGGGTGTCGTCTTAGAGGGCGGGTGTTGAAACTTCTGAGCCGGACTGGAAAACCTGCGGTCGCCGCATACGGTGGGGGGAGATCAAAAACGGCCGCACACCATTCATTTCGATGGAGCTGGACGGAGACCACAAGTGTCTCCAGTCGGCTCCTTTTTGTGCCGCATACAGTCTCCGTCCCGACTTTTTAACCCGGAAAAATCTTCTCAAAAGTTGGGGGCCGTCTTATACGCCAGAAAATATGGTTAAGCGGGGGAACTTGAGTTCTCTGTCTGAGTCCCTGCTTTCAGCTATTTGGGGTATAAGCCCCGACGTGGAATTGCTGGAGTATTTCTTGGGCTAGTGTTCCATGGAGCACGGTTTAGAAACACTGTTCTTTATCGCGCTGAGGGAGCACTAGGAAGTGAGAAATTTCCTTCTCCAGTGCGGAGGTGGTCCATCAGTGATTCTCATCATCGATGGTTCTGTCTCCCTCTCTCTCTC
This sequence comes from Murina feae, assembly GCA_004026665.1. Taxonomy (NCBI): domain Eukaryota; kingdom Metazoa; phylum Chordata; class Mammalia; order Chiroptera; family Vespertilionidae; genus Murina; species Murina feae. Next base: position 21,994 of record PVJC01015312.1, read on the forward strand.
CTTCACCCTTCCTCTCTGAAATCAATAAAAATATTTTTTAAAAATAGATTATACTAAACAGTATTGTAAACTAGACATCCTCGGGACTGTCTTATAACTGGAAGTTCGTACCTTTTGACTCCCTTCACCCATTCTCCCCCTCCCCCCGCCCCACCAACCTCCATCCCCTGCCTCTGGCAATGGCCAATCTGTTCTCTGTTTCTGTGAGTTGCATTTTTTTTTTTCTGATTCCGCATAGAAGGGAGATCATACAGTGTTTGTCCTTCTCTGTCTGATTTATTTCACTGGCATCTATTTCCATCAGCTCCCGGATGAGTCTTACATCAGGGAAATCCAGGAGCTGCTGCAGGGGGTGGGACAGCTCTATTTGGAGAATGGAAAACACAGCGAAGAGCCTGGCAGCTCTGGTCTTCAGGGACTCAGATGTCAGGGACACGAGCCGCGCTCCCTGAGTCCCTTCACCTCTGGTGTCCCTGTCTTGCTGGTCAGCAGCCCTGGGGCTCGGAGGGTCTTCAGTGAGCTTGCTCACACCTCTGGGCACCCAGAAAGGGTGACAGGAGACCACACGGGGGCTGGGAGATATACTCCAAGCCCGGGTTGAGGAAACAGGGGTTCTGTCTCGCCCCTGCACCGATCTTGGCAGAGTGGTTTGTGTGGTCTTGAGCCAGGGCCTGACTTCTCTGGGCTCCCGTTTCTTCATCAGGAAAGAGGAGCCAGTAATCAGCTCATGGGCTGTTCAGTAGTCAGTACAGACGACTGAGGTCTAACTTCTGGGACCATCTTGCAGGCTTATTGGCAGCAGCCAGTGGAGTATTGACGGAAGGACTTTGAAGGGAATGAAGCTCTTTACCAGCATTTCCAGAGAGTGCACGTGGATGTGGGCGGTGCATAGTGGCCCCCGTGGAAACAGAAAGGGTCTGTGTGCAGCTGAGGAAATGCCTGGTTAAATCCAGTGAAACAGCCTTTGATGTAGGACTGCTCAGAGCCTTTTGTTGAATGTGCGGTGTGACGGCCAGGGCTGAGGCTGTGTGTGAAAGGGGTGGAGGGGTAGGTGTCAGACCCCCTGAGACTGGCTTATCTGCTGATACCACTGATTCGGGGAGCATTCCGTGTGTGTGTTTGTATGTGTGTGTGTGCATATGTGTAAGTGTATGTATGTATGTATGTATGTATATGTGTGCATATGTGTGTAATTGTGTGCATACGTGTGTATGTGTGTGTGCATATTGTGAAAATATAACAAACACAAAACGTACCACATAGTGCCATTAATACTAGTACATTCACATCCCCACTATCCATTACCAAAAGATTTCCATCTTCCAAACTGGAACTTTGTACCCATTAAGAAACACCTCATTCCCCACCTCCACCCCCACCTCAGTCCCTGGCAACCACCATTCTACTTTCTGTCTCTCTGAACTTGAGCATTCCTGTACCTCATATAAGTGAAAACATGTGATATTTGTCCTTTCGTCACTGGTTTATTTCACTTCATGTCCTAGAACTCATCCAGCACATGTCAGCCTGTCATTCCTTCTTAAGGCTGAACAGCAAATTTCCCACTGTATGCATACATCACGTTTTTGTTTATCTGTTCGTCCATCAGTGGACACTGGGGTTGCCCCCGCCTTTTGGCGATCATGAGTGACGCTGTGACACGGTGCACAGCATCTGCTTGCGTCCCTGTGTTCACGTAGTTTAGGGGCAGGCCCCGACGTGGAGTTGCTGGCTCGTGTTCCGTGGAACACACTTTCGAAACGTCCTTGTAGCTCTGAGGGAGCACTAGGAAGTGAGAAATTTCCTGAATTTTCCAGGGAAATTCCCGCCTTGATTGATGCGGTGAGAAAACATCCTGGTTTAGGAGCTAGAACTCGCGTTTCTGTCTGACGAGGGTCTCTGTGGACCTTAATTTCTGCAACAGTTCATTCAGTCGGACAGCTAGATCGCCTCCCCCGGTCCCCTCCCCGGTGATGTGCCATCAGGAGGAAGAGGGAAGGGTGAGGGTTGGGGAGAGCTTGCCACTAGGGACAGTTCAATGTCTTTGTCCTTCACTCCCAACATTTTCCCTTTGTCACCTATTTCCTTGAAAGGGGAACGCAGCATTTTGCTCTTTCCTTCGTGGATAGTTCTCTCTGTCTGGGAGTCATCCTGTACGTCTCTCGAGCTGCTATGGAGCTTGAGGGCTTCCTCTGCTCCCTGCTCTCTCCTCAGTCAGCAAACAGCCCGTGGAGAAGAGAGGGCTGCGTCTCCTCTTCCTCTCCTGTGGGAAGATGGTTCCCCATTCCTTCCCGCATCAGAGACACGGAAGGGAAGGCACATAAGGGTGACTCTAGGCCTCCAGGAAGGAGCCTGGGGAGCTACCCTTTCCCACGAGAGAGGAGTAATTTTCCACTTTCCTCTTCATCAGGCATTTCTGGCGGCAACTTGGGTTTTAAATATAATAACCAGGTTTATGCATTAAGCAAGCTTTGCCTGGTTCCCGTAGCAACGGTTCCAACTTTTATAGCTTGCCGGAGCTCATTCTAAAGGAACTTGCAGATTTCGTGATAGTGACGTCTCTGATCCAGAAGGAGGGGGAGATCGTAGCCTTTCGGAATGGTGAAAATCTAAAACAAAACCCGTTGGCTTCTGTAATGACCCTCCCAGGGTCTCACACTAAAGACAAAAACCTTTTTTTGTGTGGGAAAAGTCTCTAGATCCCAAAATTGCACTTACTCCTTTTTTTTAACACATCCTTCTCAACAGTGGGTGAAACTGGGGGAGCGCAGACATGTTAGCAGCAGTGTTAAACCATCTGGTAGCCTGAGGACAAAGGAGGCAGAGAAACTAAGGGGGAAAAAAGCAGGCTTAGTACTGTGCTGGGACATTTTTGATGGATTCCAACCAAAATGACTAATCTAAACAGTGCTGGGGCATCAGAGATAAGCCTCCACGAACTGGAGAACTCGTTTCTTCGGAAGCTACATCACGGAAGCATCACTGTGCTTTGAATAAGCAAGGCTTCCAAAGATTTAAGATCCACCAAGTGGATGAACCACTAGTGGTATGGATGGGTGAGGGTGTGGGGGAGATCTTGGCTAAGACTAAACTAGATTTTATGAAAGTTTGATGGAAAAACGAAAAAAAATTATTATTATTATTTTATTTTATTTTTTGCAGAAGGGCCATGGGTTTCTTTTTTCCAAGATTTTTTAAAGTTGATTTTGAAAGAGAGAGAGAAAGGGAGAGAGAAACATCGACCGTGAATGGAACCGGCAAACCCTTCGGGGCCTGGGATGAGGACCAACCACCTGAACCACATGGGCCAGAGGAAAAAAGGAACATTTCCGTGCACAGGCAGCCCTCCGGATTAGGTCGAGGCTGGGAGGTCAGCCTGAGGACAGCATACTGCTCTGACCTGGGGAAAATCCTCCAATGGTCTTTGGTGTTGTAAAGGTCGTGAATGTGTTACAGAACAAGGCGGTTCACTCCTCTGCATAATGTAAACTAGAGTCTTCACCGTGGGCAGAGCTACATCACATTCCTCTCTAAAATTATGGTTTCTTCTGGGGAGATGTGTGAGGAAGTCTTGTCCAAGACCAGACACAGGCCTCAGGAGGTTCAGGAGGGAGCCTGGAACTGGTCTCTTTGCTACAGGCTGACCGGCATGGCCTGGGGCCACCTGGACTCCATGGACATTCTCCAGACCGGTCCGGCTAATTCTAGAACAGCTATGCAACTCCAGGAAATGTGCTGAGAAGATTGTTCCGATGCCCTTGGGGCTGAGGGAAAGACCGCGTTATTCTGGGTCTGAGTAGGGCTTCCCTGAGAGGAATGGATGTTCCCAGGATCAGTCATGCTGGGGCCTAAAATAGGAATGTGGAAGGAGCGTAGACTCTCCGAGGGGAAAGCTGCTTCTTGCTCTTGAGATCTTGAGCATTGCAAAGCCTGGACCTGGGAGAGGAGCGGTCTCCAGGACACCTCTATGTGGGAGAGGATGTTCCATTCTGCAATGGGGGGCACAGAAAGACATGGGGGGGATAAGGTTGTCAGATAAAATGCTGACACCCAAGTAAACTTGAATTTCAGATAAATAACAAATAATATTTTAGCATAAGTATATCCCAGATAATGTTCGGTTTCTAATGTGGCACAGAACATAGTTACACTAAAAAATTGCCGAGGGCACTTGAGGGAGGGGTCTGTGCCACCTGTGGGGTGAAGCCGTGCTGATGGGAGGAGCAGACAATGCCAGAGGACTCAGAGTGTAGGCTGAGGAGGGAGAAGGAGGTCATGGAGTGACCCCGACTCACAGGGTCACTCCGTGACTGAGGTGGGAGGGGAGGTCAGGGAGATTTGTAGCTCTTGAGAGCATTTCTCCGGGAGTCCTAGACACCTCCAAGATGAGATTCTGGCCAAGGAGGCTGGGCCCCAGGCTAGAGCATCCTGGACATCCAAGGGCAGCATGACCACAGACGCTGATGAAGTCTTGAGCTGCCAATCCAACTGGAGGCATCAGGGTTGGGGACTGTGATTTGTAGTAAGAAATATGTATTTGGCCCCCAGCCCCATTTCTGGCACAGAGCTCCTAAAATCCTTGGGCTACCCTAGGTGAGGAGAGCGATCCATGTGTCTTTTGTTATATTAATTAATGAGGTGGGTCTTGAGCTGACCTTGAGATGGGGGCTGGTTGCCAAGAGAATCAATCTTGCAATTAGTGGACTGGAACTTACAGTCCCACCTCCCTGACCCCTGGGGAGAGCGAGGGGCTGGAGGTTGAATCAATCTCCAACGGCCTGCGATTTAATCAATGATGACGACATAATGCAGGCTCCATAAAAACCCAAAAGGAGGAGTTCAGGAGCTTCCAGGTTGGTGAACACGTGAAGACTCGGGGAGAGTGGGCAGCTCCGGGAGGGTGTGGAAGCTCAGAGTCCTTTCTTTACACTGTACCCTGTGAATCTCTTTCATCTGGCCACTCCTGAGTTATTTGCATCTTTTTATAATAAACTAGTAATCTGGTAAATGAAATGTTTCTCTGAGTCCTGTGAGCTGCTCTAGCAAATTAATCAAACCTCTGAACCATGGCAGCTTAGTCAGGAGCACAGAGGTGATAACCTGGGCTTGTGACTGGTGCCTGGGGTTTGGGGTGAGGTCTGGGGGAGTCTTGTGGGACTAAGTCCTTCACCTGTGGAATCTGAAGCTAAGTAGCGTATTTTCCATGTCTAAGATGCCCCATGTATAAGACACTCCCCACACTTCCAATCCAACATTAAGAAATCAATATTTTAAACATTTTCCTCTTCTGGCCTTCTTCTTTTTCGGCATCTTAAGGAGTTGTTCTTCCTGTTTTCTCCACTGTCTGATCCTACACTCCATGGGAGGAGGTCCAAATTGTCTCTCTGCAGCTCCGTTTCCATGCTCTTTTGCAGAGCGGATTACATTCAGTTTGAATTTTGCAGAGTAAGACAACCGCTTACCGGTATTTATCTTTTTATTTTTTGACATGTTTATGGGCTCAGAATGCTCTGGTCCCTGTTGCATCTGTGCGCTCTCCACCTTCACCTCTAATTACGGCATCAGTTGCCGTCAGTAGCAATAAGGCTGGTGATTGGAGGAAGCCTGTTTGATAAGGTCTGGGCAGCTATGCACCCATGGGGTTCCCTCCTCAGCTGAATTCCGTATGTAAGACGCCCCTCGATGTTCAGTCTAACAATTTTAGACAAAAATAGTGTCTTATACACGGAAAAATACAGCAGCATTCAGGTAGCTAGTGTCAGAATTGAGCTTAATTATAGGATACTCAGCTGCTGTCAGAGAATTGCTTGATGTATGGGGAACTCCCCCCCTTTCCCTTTCTGCCCCCCCCCCCCCCACACACACACACTCAGTCATGTTGGATTTAGGTGCAGAAACCTGATAGGGACATTTCTACACAACGTTGTCCTTTAATCTCTGAGTTTATGACATAGGTCAGTGGTCGCCAACCGGTGGTCCGTTAAGATCCGAAAGGCTGGTGACCGCTGACAGATTATTAGCAGGCAACTTTTCCTGTTGTCTGTTTTGGCCAAGAGCATAGTATATTCTAAAGACTTCAGACCATCTGTGCAGACAGAACTTACTGAGGTGATCCCCAAAACTGATCTGGGGACTCATAGTGTTAGGAACAAAAATAGAATATTGGGGACTAAGCTATGGTTACAGGAAATATTAATCATGCTCTGTTAACCGTGATTGCCTTGTTCTGATTAAAGAAAGGACATTCTAACCTGGCTGGGAGTTGTACGCCCCCGGGACCTGGAAGTCAACCTTGGAATGCGGTTCATTCTCATTCAAGACCCGCTTATTATCATGGGAAGATGAACAACCTTGTTGGCCCAAACAATGGAGTCCCACCCCAGCCTGCAGAGCCTACTTCCCCAGGCCTGTAATCCCTACTTCCCAGGTAATCCTTGTCCGACCCTATATAAGCAGCTGGTTTATGGGGGACTGCAGAGCATATCTTTGTGGGTGACCTGCTGCTATGCCACACTGCCTGCGGTATTGGAATAAACGCTCATATATGATTCAACCTCATCTCTGCTGAATTGGCTCAAGTAGTGACAGGCAGCCCAGACCCACTGATGTCCGGTTACACTCGCATCAGAAGGCTGAGGCATCCACCAGGAGATTGGAAAGGGAAGATCGACCCAAATCATCAGGATGGGGTGCCAAGGACAGAAGGCGTGCCTTTCCCTTCCTCAAGCCAGGTTAAACAGACCTTCAAGTGATTAGAGAGGCTGACCTGTGTCCCCTGGGGGGGTCCTCGCACTGGTGCCTGCCACACCTGGAAAACAAAGGGGAGGCAGTCCGGGGGCTGCCTGGGAACAGGCTGCGTTTGCACTGTGACAAGACACGGGTGAGTGGACTTTCCCATGGGCCTGTGCACCCCGGAAGGTGGCCAGACTTAAATTCTCTTGAAAAGAGACTCCAAGATGAACCGATAAAGAATTAGGCTGAGTGCCACACAAAGAAAAGGGCATACTGTACGGCACCGTTAAAATTCAAGAGAATGCAAACTTACCTAGGTGCCAGGAAGCAGATCAGTGGAGCCTGGGGGTGGGGAGGAAGGGCAAGAGGACTCTCCAAGGGCCGAAGGGAAGCTTTTTGGAGTGATGCAATGTTTATTACCTTGATTCTGGCTCATTGGGCCCCTTCAAATGTCAGACCTTACCCAGTAGGACACTTTAAACATGTTCAGCTTCATATTACATGCCAACTATATCTCAGTAACGCGGTTTAACCAAAAAAGGACTCCACGGAGGAGGGCCTTGTGCTGGAGCCAGGTTACCCCAGAGGAAAGAGGTTGATGCAGAAGCTAGTGGGGGGAAGGGCTCCATCCTAAGTGGTGAGCCAGGTAGCACATTACTTGGGCCAGAAAGTGGTGCTGTGGGATGTCCAAGGGGAAAACTCAAGGGAATTAATTCTGCCCTTTCATGCCCACAAAAGAGGCCTTTGATGACCTGGCCAGTGAGCTCAGTGGTTAGAGCATGGACCCGCTCAGAGAGGGTCTTGGGTTCGATTCCTGGTCAAGGGCATGTACCTGCGTGTGGGAGGCCCACATGTAAGAGACAACCAATCAACGTGAGTGTGAGAATAAACAAGTAATCTTTTCTGTCAAAGGAGGGAGTTTAGGCAACCACCGTTCTGGGTCACGTGACTTGCAGCTCAACGGTGGGCCTCCATGTTGAAAGGGCAAAGGTCTACCCCTTCCTGTAAATCAGCCAGCCGCACCACAGTGTGAGCCACGCTCTTCCAGTCAAGAGTGAGGGACAGATCACATGCGTCAGGGATAAAAGCCCGACCAGACTGCCTGCTCAGCGTGTGCGCGCTCCCAGGCCCTGAGTGTGTGCACCCTCCCGCAGGCTCCTGGGTAAGCTTTGGTTTCTACCAGGACCCCCGGTTTTGGGGCTTGCCTTATTTCTAACAGCGAGAGAGACACATTCCTTTCTCTCTCTGTCTCTCTTCCTCCATCCCTTTCTCCCTTCCTTCCACTCTCTCTAAAAATCATTGGGGGGGAAAATATCCTCAGGTGAAGATTAATAAAAAAAACCAACACAACAAAACCAAACCAAAGAGGCCCTTGTCACAAAGAGCCCGCATGTGACCTCCTGTCACACCCAGAAGACCCGAAGGCCGCGTAAGACTCTTCCTGTCTCTTATCCCCCTTCCCACTCCAGCTCTGTCATTCCGCCGGAGCCTGGGGCCCCCGGTGAGTGCGAGTGGCGTGGAAGAGGGAAATCGCCCTAACATCTAGGGCCTATTTATTGCAAAGTTCCAAACCAGGGACAGGAGAGAAGCTTTCCTGTGGTTGAGGAGCTGGAGTGTTGAGACAAATTTCAATTTCAGTTCTTAAATCTCTAATAATAAAGTTGTTTGTTAATTCCTGAAAGACGGTTGGTATGGAAAAAATTTAGTCGTTGACTGCTTTGCACATCAATAACCAGCTCACTCAACAACCAGATATGTTTTATTGTACAGTCTACCTACCTGGTCCATTCTACCTGCTGAGGCCCAAATAGACTGCTGATTACATATATATATATATATATATATATATATATATATATATATCATTGATTTTTTTACAGAGAGGAAGGGGGAGGGATAGAGAGTTAGAAACATCGATGGGAGAGAAACATCGATCAGCTGCCTCCTGCATACCTCCCACTGGGGATGTGCCCGCAACCAAGGTACATGCCCTTGACCGGAATCGAACCTGGGATGTTTCAGTCCGCAGGCCGACGCTCTATCCACTGAGCCAAACCGATTAGGGCTGATTATTCTTAATGACCTCCATTGGAAATACAGAAAAACACAGCATTCGTGGGGATCTTGCCAGCTAAAAGAGTTTGAAAAGAAAACAACAAAGACATTGGTGGGAGGGATGCAGTCTGGATTTGAATCCTGGTTGTACGGCCTCCGCAAGTTGCACAGTCTCCGGGTGCCTCTACTCCCCCATTTGTGAAATGGGGGTGACAATAATACTCAGGGTCACGCTAAGCTGAGCCGCAGTAACAAACAGCTCCAAAAATGAGTGGCTCCCAGCAGCAAAGGTTTATTTCTTCCTCATATCACGTGGCCATTACAAGTCGGCTTTGCCTCTTCCCCCTGGGACCAGGCTGAGGAACGGGCTGATGTGAGGGCAGCAGGAAAAGAACGGTTGATGGTGGATCCACATAATGGTTCCTAAGGCTTGTTCTTAAAAATGACGCGTCACTCCTGTTTACACTTCCTTGGCTAAGCTTGACGTTACCATGGTGGGAGAGATACAATTCTCCCGTGAGAAGGGACAGGGAATGTTCGGGGCAATAATATAGTCTACGACCTACCGACAATGCTGAACATAATTCTTTTTTTAAAAATATATCTTATTGATTTTTTACAGAGAGGAAGGAAGAGGGGTAGAGAGTTAGAAACATCAATGAGAGAGAAACAGCGATCAACTGCCTCCTGCACACTCCCTACTGGGGATGTGCCTGCAACCAAGGTACATGCCCTTGACCGGAATCGAACCTGGGACTCTTCAATCCGCAGGTTGATGCTCTATCCACTGAGCCAAACCAGCTAGGGCTTAACATAATTCTTGAGAAGGCCAGGGAAGTTCACTGTGAAGACTGTCCTTGATATTTCCTTTTCCTCTTGATGCTTTCGGTAATTTTCCTAAAGGAGGCCAGTGATTCTTAGACCTTGATTTAGAAACAGTTTCTACATCAACTGCCCAATTCTGCAAGAGCTACCGAAACATCAGAGAGGAACCCTAACCGAGGGGTTGCTGAAGCCTGGACCCCAAAGTCTGACGGAGGGCCTAATCGACACATTCTAATGAGGAGGAATAAACGTGGCTGTGATTCCCGGGCCATTCTCTGACAGTCTCTCCCTGAAGGACAGGCGTCAAGGTACTGGGTGCTCGTGTCTCAGCTATTTCAGGATGACCAGGATGCTGCAGTGTTATTCTTGTCTCAAGGCAGACGGCAATAGCTCCACTCCGTCAAGTGCTGAGACCACAGACGGAGGGAGAGAGCCCGGGCTCTGGGCCAGCCATGCTGTTTCCTCTTCATGCTGGGATCAGCATTATCGGGGCCCAGACACCGGCCAACAATTTTCCATGAAGCACCACGGGGGTGCGGACTGCTGCACCGCATCGAGCCGACACAGAAGGTCTTTCTGGTGTGGGTTTGATTTGGGGCAGAGTCTGGGGCTGGGGAGGCTATGCCAGAGCCAAAGAGAGGGGGGATTTCTCACTGTCCTTGAGCCTGGAGGCCAGGGCAGCCACTGGACTGGAGCCATTCTCGGTCTCAAAGACTCTGCTTGGCCCTTGGATTATCGCAAAGCCCCCCACCTAGGGGATGTGAGAGAGCAAAATGATTGCAGGAGGGGAACGGAGAAGGATGAGCTGCAGAAGAGGCATAGAGACATGGCCATCGCATTTCAGTTCTTATTGGGCAGCTTTAAGCTCATTCTCTGCCTTCTAATGGCTTGAAAACCCTTCCAGCCCTGGCCGGTGTGCAGTGGTTAGAGCACCAGCCCTCAGAGCAAAGGATCCCCAGTTGGATTCCTGGTCAAGGGCACGTACCTCACTTGAAGGTTCCCCAGCCCCGGTAGGGGTGTATGCAGAAGGCAGCCAAACGATGTGTCTCTCTCACACTGTTGTTTCTCGCTCTCCCCTTCCCCCTCCCTCCCTTCCCCTCTGTCGAAATCAATGGAAAAAATATCCTAGGGTGAGGATTTTTAAAAAACAAAAACCCTTCCAGCATATGCCATACAAGCTAACCCTCATCTTATCACTCTTCTCCTTATCCGTTTAATTAAAAAATGACAAACATTTATAGATTACTTTCTGACTAGTACAGGTACTGACCAAGGGACTTGGGCCCCACAGACAGGGTTTGACACCTAGGCCTGTGCCCGCGTCTAAGTGAGTTCAGCAGTGTCCACGCTGCAGTGAACCTGGAGTGCATGGACGCTCCTGTAGGCAGGTGCTGAGGGTTTCCAGCGGGAAGTAGTATTTGATCTGTGCTTTGAAGGATAATGTTCCCCCAAAAGATTTATTCAAGCCCTAACCCCCAATACTGATTGTAGATACGATCAAGTTAAGAGCTGGGGTCACTCCGACTTAGGGTGGGTCCCGTTCAAGAGAGAAATTTGAACACAGACACGGATACAAGAACATCATGTGACAACAGAGGCCGACATTGGAGCGATGCGTCTACAAGCCAAGGGATGCCAGAGATTGCCAGCAGCCAGCAGACGCCTCGGAGAGGCCGGGAAGGATGAGGAAGCATGGCCCTGCTGACACCCTGATTTCAGATGTATCGCCTCCAGAACCTTGAGAGAATAAATGTCTGTCAGTTAAAGCCACCCATACCCTGGCCTGTGTGGCTCAGTTGGTTGGGTGTGGTCCTGTGCATCAGAAGGTTGCTGGTTCGATTCCCAGTGGGGGCTCAGGTTGCGGGCTTGATGCCTGGTAGAGGGTGTGCAAGAGGCAGCCAATAAAAGTCTCTCTCTTACATCGATGTCTCTCTCTATCTCTCTCTCTCCCCCACTCCCTCCTTCTCCCTGGTCAAGGGCACGTACCTCACTTGAAGGTTCTCTCTAAAAGTCAATTTTTAAAATCTTAAAAAAAAAAAAAAAAGCCACCCAGCTTGTGGTAATTTGTTATGACAGCTCTAGGAAACCAATAGAGACAGCTAGGACTATGAGTTGGAGGGAAGGACTATGTGTTGACAGAGCTGCTAGGAGTGAATGTGATATTTCCTTAAATCAGCCATGTCCTTGGGGCATAATTAGCATCTTGATGGGGCTGGAGCAAAGGAGGTGGAGGAGAAGCCAAGAATTGTGGGAGATGATGGAAATACAGGCTAGGGCCTCAGTGCCAGGCTAAGGAGTTTGGCCTTTATCTTGTATGAGATGGGAAGTCATTACCGTTTTTTATTGGAGTCTGGGCTGTGCTTGAGATGAATTCCTTTCATTAATCAGCGCTAAGAAATTGCCTTCCCAGTGTTGCTTTGGGTTTCTTCTCCTTCTCACTGGTTTTGACCCCGGTAATGTTAGATGGTGCTGGGCTTAGCGCCACAGGATGGGTAACTCGAAGATAGGGACAGGGTTTAATTTGTTGTTGTATCCTCAGCATGTAGAGTAGAAAACACGCTATATTATTGAGGACTTCGGCTGTACTAGAAACAATTTTGCTTAAGCAACCAGGGAATTCACTGGCTCACAAAAAGAGGCGGGGAAGGGGTGAGAGGGTATGTGAGTTTTCTAGGGCCGCTGTGATATTGTGATTTATAATAAGAAATATATATTTCATCTTTGTCCCAGTTCCTGGCACGGAGCTTCTAAAACCCTTGGAATTTCCTGAGTGACAAGAGCCCGAAGAGGTGTCTTGTTACATTAATGAGGTGACTTGGGGAAAGCCCCTAGGTTACTTAGGGATGGGGGCTGGTTACCAGGGAACCAACCAGTGATTAGAGAGTTGGAACTTTTAATCCCAACCCTCCCCACCCCACCCCCACCCCCACTTCCAGGGAGGGAGAGAGGGGAATTGCTGGTGATGTAATCAGTCCTGCCTACACAATGAAGCCTCCATCAAACCCTTCCGATTGGTGACCCTGGTCGTACCTGTGAGGCCATGGAAGCTTGCGAGCTGCCCTTTCCCCACACTTTGCCCTATACATCCCTTCATCCTGAGATACATTTTTTAGAATAACAGGCAATCTGGTAAGTAAAGTGTTTCTCTGAGTTTTGTAAGCCACGCTAGCAAGTTAATCAAACCCAAGGAGGGTGTCATCGGAACTTCCAGCCGGTCTGTCTCGGGTCAGTGGGTCTTTCCCACACCTGGACTTGCGATGGGCTCTGTGGTGGGGGAGGGCAGTCTGTGGGGCTGAGCCCGTAACCTGCGGGATCCGAAGCTCCCTCCCGGTAGACAGTGTCAGAACTGAGTTGAATTGTAAGGCATCCAGCTGGTGTCGGAGAATTGCTTCGTGTGGGGAAAACCCCACACGCCTGGTACAGAAGTGCTGAGAGTCTGATAGCAGTGCGAGAGCAAAGGAGAAACACAGACGTAGTATAGGTTTCCTTCTCAGCTGCCCTAACACATTACCACAAAGTGGGAGGCGTAAAACAGCAGGAACTTATTCTCTCACAGTTGTGGAAGCTGGAAGTCTGAAGTCAAGTGTCAGCAACGTTACTTCTTTCTGTAGGCTCTCTTCTCTTATCTCTTCTCTTGTCCCTTCTCCTTCTCCTTCTCCTTCTCCTTCTCCTTCTCCTTCTCCTTCTCCTTCTCCTTCTCCTTCTCCTTCTCCTTCTCCTTCTCCTTCTCCT
>PVJC01015313.1:0-35006 GCA_004026665.1 Murina feae
AAAAAAAAAAAAAAAAAAAAAAAGAATCATTGATCAACTGCTTTCTGCATGCCCACCCACCCTGCCCTGGAGATTGAGCCTGCAACTTGGGCATGTGCTTTGACTGGGAATCGAACCATGACCGCCTGGTTCTTAAGTCGATGCTCAACCACTGAGCCACACTTGCTGTTCAGTCCCCATTTTTTCCCCATTGATCTCCTCCACCCCACACCCGCTGCCTTCACCAAGCCTTCACCACACTATTGTCTGTGTCCATGGATTATTGTCCATGTCTATTTGGTTAATCTCTCCCCACCCATCCACACCTTTCCTCTGAGGTTTGTCAGTCTGTTCCATGCTTCTGTGTCTCTGGATCTATAATAACTCTAACAGGCATTGCTATTAATGTGTGTGTGTTTGTGTGTACACTGAAGCACTGGCACTTTAAATAACTTGCACAAAGACACACAATCAGTGGTTCCAGTACTTAAACCTGATCCCATGTTCTTTACCACTCTGATTTCTTTACCATTGCCTCCTAAGAAAACCTATAGCCCTAGCCAGTTTGGCTCTGTGGATAGAGCACCCACCTATGGACTGAAGTGTTCAGGGTTCAATTTTGGTAATGGGCACATCTCTGGGTTGTGGGCTGAATCCTCAGTGTGGGGCATGTAGGAGTCAGCCAATCAATGATTCTCTCGCATCATTGATATTTCTATCTCTCTCCCTCTTCCCTTCCTCTCTGAAGTCAATAAAAATATTTTTAAAACATCTATATACATGAACAATAAAATGTTAATAGCAGCCCTCTCTTAACCTCTTTTGTTGATCACATGGAGCTTAAAGATGGAACATTATCCAAGAGCATGGGCTCTGGATCCTATCTCTGTCACTTATTAGCTATGTGACTTTGACATCCCTTAGCTTCTCTGAGCCTCAGTTTCTGCATCTGTAACACAGGGTGAATAATGATTTATAGTTTCTATGAGGATTAAAAAAATTAATACATGTAAATACTTAAAATGATGCTTGGGACAGGAAAAGTATTTGTTCATGTTAACTGCTACTAACTCTGCCATGAGGCTGAGAAGGGTAGATCAGATTTTGAAGCTTGGTTTAACTCCAATATGTCTTCTTTCATTTCTACTGTGATTCGTCTAGACCAGTGTTCCTGTCTAGCACTGCAATACTCTTATTCCCTCAAGAATACAAATGAGTTAATTCACCTTTGAGTTCTCCCCACGGAAGGGCTAAAGGATATTGTTTGATAGGATCTCATGTGGACTAAACCAAACCAAATAAAGCTGCCTTCTGTATTTGCACTCCAATCTCTAGAGATTTCATAGTACTTTGAGTTATTTGCAGAGCTTTTTCATCCTGGGGATATTGTTCTCAATGATACTGGGGGGGAAGTTTCTATCATTTAGAAGAAAAGGACAAAAATTGGTCACTAAAAGTTACGGTCCTCCTCAGACTATAATTAAAAGCCTATATTATTTTCACATTGGACTTCTCTATTTTATTCAACACATATTTATTGAATGTACACTATAGTTCTGTAGGGTCTGTTTACTAGCACTTCTGGTTCTCTGCCCAAAGACGAGTCTAGTATTTAGTATTTCATAAGAAATTACCTGAAATCTCAGTAGCATGAAGCAATGCAACTGGTGCTCTTTATTCCATGGCTTTTGTGGCCAGGAATTTAGAGAGGACACACATGTGGATCACCGGATGACATATCTGTGATCCATATGTTTGTGGTCTCAGCTGGTTGACTCACAGGGGCTGGAAGGCTCACGGGGGCCAGAAGCACAGGCACTCAGATGTTTGGTAGTAGATGATGGTGGTCTGATGACTCCTTAGCTGGGGCTGTAGCCTGGAACATCTTCACATGGACTCTCCATGGGACCTGGGCTTCCTCACAACACAAAGGATAAGTTCCAAAGGCAGGCATCCAGGATAGAGAGCTGGGCAGAAGCCACATCCTACTAATAACCCAATCTCAGACACCTCATAGCATCACTTTTACTTTGTTTTTCTCTAGTAAGGTAACGTGTGTAAAGTAAAATTCTTTACCATGTTACTTGTTACTTGTTCAGTATGGTTGACTGTTCAGTATTTATGGACAATTCTCAACTCTTTAATTTATCTGAGTTGGGATTTTCTTCTTCATAAAAGAAATCCATAACTGTAGCATGGATAAAAACTACATTTAAATAATAATTAAGAGAAAAATTACAAAATCCCTTTTTTAAAAAAAAAATGCAGTGCATTTTATGTTAATTTTCTATTATTGGTTTTATAAACCTTTCCAGGAACATGTATTTTAGAGAAATAATTTTCATCTGTGTCATATCACAGTCAGTATACAACTCATTGGGGGAGATCTTAGAGTCTGATAAATGTGGGTTTGAACTCCTGCTGTTGTACTGGCTACAAGATTGGACAAGTTTCCTGACCTCTCCAAAACACAGGGTACTCATCTACCTATTCTGAAAGCCTAGGTATTGTGTACAGGCAGTAACTTTAGCTCTTGCAATTTGAAGTAAAGGACATGCAAAGAATGACATGACTGGCGTCATTAGTAGTTGTGACACTGGAAGTGCTTTGTGGAAGAGCTATGTAGGAACATCCGCAGTCTGACTTAAACAGAGCCACTGCTAGCTCATAAGACAACTTTTTGCAAAATGGGGGGGAGGAGACCTCATCTTGTAGGTTACAGCACCACACCAAGACACACAGCTCGGCGACCAGAGTGTGGGCTAGATGTCGATCCTCACTTGTACCCAGGAACGTTCCCTTGGGCACAAACTAGATTACACAAACATATACTGTGGTCAGTCCCTTCCTGTTTGATGACTCTGTCATGACAGTTTTGTGTGTGTGTGTGTGTGTGTGTGTGTGTGATAGAGGTCCTTATAACCAGAGTTAAATGCAGCAATGTGCTGTAAACAGCCTCTTTTAAAAAGGTTCTAATTTGTAGCATTTATTGATATCCATGGTATAAATCACCCACCATATCTGGTTGCAGTCTAGCAACATTTTAACAACTAGGTCTCAAAAAATTGCCTCTCACTCACCTATAGAAGCCTGCTCCAGCCTATCCATTAGCAAAGTATGAAATTCAGGCAAGACACCAGCCCTGAGACCTCCTAATTTTCCTTAGACAAAGCATCCTAGGAGCAAGCAGCTCCCCTGGTAAAACAGAAAGGCTTTTAGAGCCATGGGCAGTTTCAGAGGAGAGGTGCCTTAGCCCCTGGAGATTTTCTGCATTTGACTGGGAAAAAGTATTAACATTCCTTCCCAAATTCTTACTGAGACCTTATGAAAGACAAGTAGAAACATTTTAGAACATCATATTTAAGAAAAGAAACATGTGCTACAATCATTTTTAAAAAAATGAGATACACTTCTATAAGTAATTTTGGGAGGAGAGGAGACAGGGGATGATGTCACATGTCTTGTATTGGAGAGAAGCCAGACTAAAGCAGCCAAGAAAAAAATAACCTCTTGGTTATAACGCGTTAGAACTCAACACGCCCTATCAGCTCATACTTCTATTTTTTAGTCGCGTCTAGTAGACTTTATGGTTACAGCAAATGTCATATTTCATTTGTCATCAGAAATGAAGGTTAAACTATAATCAAAGACTCGACTGTTCAATTAACTTTAGGGTTTTCTGTTAATGGTTTTGTACTCTACCACTTAAGGAGGTGGAAGAATTTAGACAAAGGCATTTTTCAATAGGGGGACGTTCTTAGTTAGCAGGCTATTGTGACCTCCTTTTGATTCCATTATGTACATTTGAACTCAACAAATGTAAATAGGAGATGGTCCCACCACTCAAGAAGATTATGGTTAAGAATTTGAACTAAGACAATTTAATATATAACAATTACTGCTGCCACTGGTGTAGTAGCAGCTAGTAGAAAACCCAAGTTTGTATTCAGAATATGACATCTATTGGCCATATGAACTTGGGCAAGTTACTTGATTCCTCTGAATCTGCTGCCTCATCTTTAGGATGAGAATTCTACCTCATAGGGTAAAAGGGATATATGTCAAGTTCTCAGTACCCTATGTGATACAAAGCAGAAGTAAAACAAATGGCATCTATAGTTGTTAACAGCGTCATCATATAAGTATTGTTGTGAGGATTAAAGTAGATAATATCCCTTTAAAAGCACCCAAGAACTATTTAATGAATGTCTACTGTGAATTGGGTACATCTGTAAACTGGACCACATCCTCCTATATAATAAAAGGGTAATATGCAAATAGACTGAATGGCAGAACAACCGAAAAACCAATCAAAGTGTAATATGCTAATAATATGCTAAGACTGCTCAACTGCTCACTATGACATGCACTGACCACCAGGGGACAGATGCTCCAACCATAGATTAGCTTGCTGCTGGGGTCTAGCCAATCAGGACTGAGTGAGATGGGCCGGACATGCCCTGGAGCCCTCCCGTGTTCTCTCCCCAGCCCAATCATGCATCAGTGAGGTCCCTCAACCTGACCTGTGCCCTCTTGCAATATGGGACTCCTTGGGGATGTTGGAGAGCTGGTTTTAGTCCAATCCTGCAGGCCACTTCCTTTGGGAGGGCACCAGATACAGGGCTCTTGGCTGATGAGCGCTGCTGTGGCAGTGTGAGCCTCTCCCAATCAGGACTGATTGGGCACAAGCCCATGGCAGGCACAGTGGGGCCAGAATGAGCAGGAGCAGCAGGTAGGAGCTTCAGGCTTCAGTGTTGGACTGCAGGTTTCACCCCGATCTCTGCAGGCCACCCAGAGGTACCCCATCCATGCATGAATTCATGCACCAGGCCCCTAGTCTACATATAAAAGCCTAACATGCAAAGTGTCCCATTGGGAGTTTGAGCTACCAGGAGTTCAATTGCTATGCTGTGCACTGACCACCAGATGACACCAGGGGGCAGTGTGGAATTAAGGAAGGCCCTGGCTAGAAGCCAGCAGCAGGGGAAGGAAGGCCTTGGTTGGCAGCCACTAGGGACCCTACCCATGCCAGAATTTCCTGCACTGAGCCTCTAGTATTGATTATAACAATGAAGGAATATATACATATTGATCCATTTCTCTTCCTCAGTGGCACTCCTTACAATAAGGAAAGAGCTGTAATACAACAATGACAAAGTCTATGGGGAGTCTGAGCAAGAGGAAATCCCACTTGATATAGAGGTTCAGAGATTGTACACTTGAAACCTATATAATTTTATTAACCAATGCCATCACAATGAATTTAATAAAATGTCAAGAAACATAAAAAATAAATTAATGACTACAAAAATACATTATAAATAAATTAACCTTCCAGAGCCTTTCAGCTATAGTTTGACAGTCTGTTCAATGCTGTTTTGCCTCTGTATCTGTTTATGTTCATCAATTTATAATGATTTTTATTATCCATAAATAAGTGAGATCATGTGATATTTTTCTTTCATTGACTGGCTTATTTCACTTAGCATAATGCTCTCCAGTTCCATCCATGCTGTTGAGAGTGTTCGGGGGGAGTTAAGAGATCAACTGAAGGACTTGTATGCATGCATATAAGCATAACCAATGGACACAAGACACTGGGGGTAAGGGAGGAGGGGGTAAGGTCAAGGGGAAAAATGGAGACTTATTTAACACTCTTTGTAATACTTTAAGCAATAAAACAAAATTTAAAAAAAATTAACCTTAACTAAAAAAAAAAAAAAAAAAAAAAAGGAATGGGTTTTAAGACGGGATATTGATAGGAACACTAAAGAATGAAAGAGGATGTAGTGAGAGTCTTACCCCAAGTGGAAACTAATTGAAAGCATGGCCATCACCACAGAACATCTTAAATATGAGAATGAACTGCTTCTGTCACTTTCCTCGGAGACACAGGTGAAAGTCTATAGCTTACCAACAGTGGACCAGGTAAATGAGTTTTACCTAGACAAAGAGATCAACTTTGGATCAATTTCAGTCAAACTTTGGAAAAATAATTGCTTTTAAAGTTTAAATGTTGGTGATGTTTGGGAGAGCAACCAATTTAGAAAACAATTCCATGTTTCTAGGTATTAATAAATTCCTTCTTTTATGTAAAGTATTTAATCAAGAGAATATTTGGTCAAATATCTGTCTTAAAGTATTTAATACCATTTCTTCAAAATGTAAAGGAGACAGAGAAACTTGCTTTTCAGAGCTCCTTTTGTAATGTCTTTTCAGAAGCATATTGGTTTGGATATGCTAGATTTTTTTAAAATTTCAATTATTTCTGGAGAATATGTCATTAGACCTCTTCCAATAGAGCTAATCCTCACTTTTCTCTACTTATGTGCCATTACCTGATAAGAGTGATCTGTCACTCTGTGTCTTATTGTGCAATTTACCAATTTATTGTGCAATTTCTGTCAGTGATGTCAAGTACACTGCTCAGATGGTCTGCCTTTCCCAGGCACGACGTCTTATAAAAGAAGGGACAACTGATACTTTCCTCTGGGAAGTTTCGTGCTCATTCATGAAATCCTCTCTTCACATCGAGAGAGAGAAATGCTGTTAGATTCACTTAGGCTATTTGTGAGTCAGTCTTTAGTTGCCTCAAAATGAGGCCACTCTAATGCAATCCTAATGGACAAAGCTGCAGTACTGCTCTGACTTTCTTTAATGAAGGGGGTAATACTTTAAAGACATGAGTTTGGTTCATTTTTGTCTATTACCTACAAAGTTCAAAATTAATAATTCCATATAATAAAAGGCTAATATGCAAATTAGCCCCATCCACCAGGAGTTTGACCAGGAGTTCAACCAGGGATGGGGCTGGCTGACCAGCCTCCTGTGTCCCCTCCTCCGAGCTGGCCAGGCCCCATTGGAACCGATCAGGGCAAGCTGGCTGGACTCCATCTGTGCACGAATTTGTGCACTGGGCCTCTAGTATACTATAAAAGCCATTTCCACTTTGCCTTCTTCCAAGTTCCGCACATGCCTTTTCTACCATCCCTCTGCACACATTCCAGCCATCCTGAACAACGTTTACAACTCATTATTCAGGTATTTACTCATGCTTTTATATAAACTTCTGCCAGGGAATATGATCCTTACCAGTTATGCAAACAAATAGCTTACTTATAAGCCTTGCACATACAGATAGAATACCTTCCCCCCCCTTTTGTGCCCAGAGAACTTTTACATAGCCACAAATCTTAATGTTTTTGTTGTTGTTAAACTTCACCTGAGGATATCTTTTCCATTGATATTTTAGAGAGAGTAGAAGGGAGAGGGAGAGACAGGGAGAGAAACATCAGTGTGTGAGAGAGAAACATCTATTGGTTGCCTCCCACATTTGCCCAGATGAGGACTGAGAATTGAACCTACAACTGAGATATATGCCTTTGACCTGAATCAAACCTGGAATCTTTAGTGCAAGGTTCCATGCTCTATTCACTGAGCCAAGCTGGCTAGGGCAGCCACAAATCTTAATTAATTGAAATTTTCTATAACTCTAAATTTCTCCTCAAACATTTACCCTAGCAATTCTTATTTTACATAATTTTCTTCCTTATTAGATTGTGAACTCTTAGACAAGAGGAAAAATGGCTTATTTCTGGATCTTTTGCATAACATGGCTGATGCAGGGAAAATTCTTGTGAGCATTTTGGTGAATAAATGGACTAATTAAGTACACTTAATTAAATAAATATTCACTTTACCCACACTGCTTCTTTGAAACCTTTCTTGACTTATCCTTACTAATCCCCAATCTCCTCACTTCCCTGATTTCCACTTCACTCTTATTTTTATATATTTGTGTTCAGCTAGGCTTGCTAACCACCTGTGCTTTATACATTTCACTTCATTCATTTTCATCAGACCATATTTTCTATATACTTTGTCACTGCATACAGCTCTGTTTATGTGACTGTGCAATAAAGTTGTAAATATTTCATATGAAACTTATTTGTTCACACTTTGTATTCATATTATCTGTTTTGCCTATAATTAGGTAGCAAGATACATTAAATATAATTTGCTACAGCAACCTAGTAGAAATGCTGGATAAATATTTAATGCTGATAATGTTGATTCACTATAATCTATAGAATGAAAATAAAACAATTTCCACTACTGTGCGATGTAAATCTCCACTGCAAAGATTTGCTGTCCCAGAAGTAGCTCCCATGCAATATCTTACTTTTATTTTGAGGCTTTAAAGGTTTAAATGATTTCCTGAATTTCAATGTTAATTCCAAGGCCATACAAGTAAATCACTGGGCTTTGCTGTGCCAACACTCTAATGTGTTAAAGATAGGAATAGACTGTACCTGGTCTTAGTTCAATCCCAGATTTAAAGGAATTTCTGTGGCGTTTGTACAAATGATTTATGACCGGCCTTTTCTCTTGCTTCTATGTATTCTTCCTTAAACTTACTCTAGAAATTCTTGCCAGATTAATCTTACTAAGCCTATTCTTCATCATCTCATATACCAGGTTACATCCATTGAAGTGAGACAAATGTGTGTGTGTGTGTGTGTGTGTGTGTATTATAGTATGGTGAATATTATATGAATGCACTCAAGAAACATTTGATGAGTCCATACGTGTCCCTGAATGTGCTAATTACTGGTGTATAGATTGATTTGGTCTCTGCCTATGTGCTTGGGAAGGCTCACAAAGGAAATGTTTTGTCAGCTGGAACTAGAAGGGGAGCTAGGAGTTCACTGCTTGACTCATATGTCTTAATAATTCCTTACGTGTACAAATGAATCTCTCTCTTCCCCTCTCTTCTCTAGATCAAAATAGAATAGTTCGGATAGGCAAAATGGCAAGGAATAAAATGTTACAGCAAAATGGAATAACAAGAGAACCTGGACATTGATCTAATATGTGAAACTTTTAAGTTGTATATATCCTAAATATTTTAGCACCTGTTGGTAAATTTGATTTTTTTTTAAACCTAAATAAATTTGAAAAATATATCTCTACAAAGAAACATCTAAACTGTTCAAATATGGCTTGATTTAATCCCAGTGATGAGCAAAATTGAAAGTGTTGAAAAAGGACTCATCTTAAACACTAACAACAATTCTGGCTGCTGTGGGAGGGAGTTAAAGGCAAAGATAGAAAAATGTGGTAGCTGGAGTCTTCAATTCCTGTTAAGTTAGTGTAGCACAGGCATGTGTGTGTGAGTTTTGGTGTGTCCAGGGGTCACGCACAGGGAGGATTACTGTTGTTCTTCACTTGGCTGAGTGTAAATGGAAAGGCTAGAACAAAGAGTGTGAAAACAAACATTCCTCTCTTCTTTTGGGAAATTCAGAACTACCCAACGAGAACCAGTTACCAGGCATAGAAGTCAAGGGACCATTTTATAGTAATTCAAACTACTGAATCACATGTTCGCTAAACCCCAAATTGTCCACTCAACCCAAAAAGCACCCCCAACTTCCTCCATAGGTTAATTGCATTCTGTGTTATAAAATGTAAGATAGAAGAGGAAGAGAGTAAAATAACATTCATTTAGAAGCTGAATCTTAAAATGTTACCACCATGAATTGTACACTTTTTAGATACTTACTGCTATAAAAGCCTCCCAAATAGATATTGTCTTTAATTTTTCTAGCATTATTATCAAACTAAATTTTAAATTTAGTATAATGTTAAAATAATAATAAAATGAACACCAACCTTTTCTGGATTCAACAATTGTTAGCAGTATGCCAAATATGTATTTTCTATTTTCCTATTCAAAAAATTATCAATCTATTAATCGATTATCCAAATCAGCAAATAGCTAGATTTGTTTTCCATTTCAAAGTAATTTTCAGACATAGTGACTTTAATATTCATCTGGTATATAACCATAACAGTATCACCACACAATTACTTTCTAACACTATTTAATATCCAGTTCATATTCCAGTTCCTCAACTATCCTCTCAGATTTTTTATAGTGTTTTTTCAAACTAGGATCCAATCATGGTTCATGAATCATATTCAGATCTTATCTCTTCAGTATGTTTTAATCTAAATGTCTCTTCAACTTAAAAAAAATATGTGTGTATGCATGTATGTATTAGAATCTTTATTGTTGAAAGTATGACATATGTTCCTCTTCTCCACCCCCCCTTGACCTCATCTAGCCTGCCCCTGACACCTGCCCCAGGCCTTTGATTTCAGTGAGGAAGGGAAGGGGAAAGAGAGAAACCTTAATAATGAGAGAGAGTCATTACTTAGCTGCCTCCTGCACACCCCTTACTGGGGATGAGCCTGCAACCTGGGCATGTGCCCTGAACAGGAATTGAACTGTGACCTCCTGGTTCATAGGTCGGCACTCAACTACTGAGCCATACAGTCTGGACTTAACTTTTTTTTTTTTTTTTTTTTTTTTTTTTTTTTTTTTTTTTTTTTTTTTTTTGCATGTCACTGAACTTCTCTGTCCCTCTTACTAGTCTTGACATGAATTCTTCTTTATATTTTTAAATATAGGACTTCTGTTCAGATAGATTTTAGCTGTTTCTGAATGATGGTTGTTTCATAGTTTAGTTATAATTTTGATGTGGCTATGAGGGGGGCAAGTAGTGTATTTACCTACACTGCCATCTTGACTGGCAGCCCTAAAGTATTTGTTTTCTTAATATTTATACTTCTTAGCTTTTCTCTACAGTATATACCTAATAGCTTCCAATTACAATGCTAATGATACAAATAAACAGTGAAACTATTGAATAAGATGTAGGATTTGTTTTGCAATCAAGTTTTCCCTTAGAATACACTCAAAATAAGATGAACTGTATTCAAAAGTCACTGGAAATGATTGTTTTCTCTCTCACGTTGAGTTATCTATTTGATAATAGCTAGGTTGTTTCAGTTTGCTTGCATTGTTAGAATGTTTTATTTTGTTTCTCTTAAATGTTATTTATTTTGAATATTTACATAATTTTAAAGTAAAACTATATTAAAAGATACAGATAGCAGAAAGCCATTAGTTCCATTTTATTTTTCTCTCTCATTCCTCTTTAGGTACAGGCATGTGTAATTCATTGTCTAAATAGGATTATTTTGAGAAGAAAAGGAATTGGTTGAAATAGTTAGAGTTCCTAACTTATAAAATACTTATATCTTAACTAAAACCTAATTTTATCATATGAGAGGGTTAGTAAAATATTTACACACTAAAGCAATCCTTAAGCTTTTAAGAATGTATGAAAGTATATATTAAAATTAATGTGTGTGTGTGTGAGAGAGAGAGAGAGAGAGAGAGAGAGAGAGAGAGAGAGAGAGAGAGCAAGTATAAAACTAAAAGGATCACCCTGGCCAGTTTGGCTCAGTGGATAGAGTGTCGGCCTGCAGACTGAAATGTCCTGGGTTCTGTTCCAGTCAGGGGCATGTGCCTTGGTTGCGGGCCCATCCTCAGTAGCGGGTGTGCGGGAGGTGGCTGATCGATGTTTCTCTTTCATCGGTGTTTCTAACTTTCTATCCCTCTCCCTTCCTCTTTGTGGGAATCAATAAAATGTATTTTTTTAAAAAAACACCCTAAAAGCATCTGTCCTGGACAAAATGGTTTTCATGGCAGGCTCATGTAGTTACCCATTTTTATTATTTCCTATTGACCATTTGGTATTTCTCTCCCTTTCTCACGAAAAAGGTAAGCATCTCGATTGTCATTTCACTTATTAAAATATATGAAAATTGCCCTAAAACAGTCTAAAGAGCTGTTGTTTATTCTTTTTTATAACCACAATAGCACTGCATTGGGCTGGTGACCATGGCTTATTCCACAGATTTCCCGTTGGTTGGATGTTTGAGATTTGTCAATCTTTTATTATTATATACAAATAACCTTGTGGACATGAAGTTTAGTACTTATAGAGGTTTGATTGTAGAGTAGAGCCCTAAAAATTGGATTTCTGCATTAGAGGGAAATAGCGTATATGCTTTTGTTAGATATTTTCAAATGCAGTCATTGTGGTTGTAATACTTTGCACTCCCACTAGCAATATGTAAGAATCATACAGCTTTTTGTCCACTGATTATGTTATCAGACTTTGGAATTCTTGCAAATCCAATGGTATGACAGAATATCTCAGTGGAATTTTGTTTCTCTTATGAGTGTTGTTGAGCATAATTTCATATGTTTGAAGGTTATTTGTCTTTCTTTCTGGCTGTAGTCTGTACATGTCTTCTGCCTGCTGTTTTCTTTAGCTTTTGGAATTTTTCTTTCAGATTTTTGGAGGTTCTTCCTATATTAAAGTAATAGGATTTTCGTAACCATGATATAAATTGCAAATATATTTTTATAGCTTATTATTCATGTTTTATGAAACATGTTTCTATTGCTCATATGTATGTTTTGACTGCTCATGGAGTTATGCTCTCTGACCCATTTGGACTTTATTCTAGACTATGATGTGAAGACCAACATTTATTTTTTTTCAAGTGACTATTCAGTTAACATTACTTATTTAAAAATTCATTTTATTCTCATTGATTTAAGTTATCACTTTATCATGTACTGTACTCAACATATATATTCCAGTCTTTCCCTCAACTTTTTAAAAACTTTAATCTGGCCTTAGCCCTGGTTCAGTGGATAGTTGGTGCTCTATCAGTGGATAGCCAATCAGCCTGCTGACCGAAGGGTTCCAGGTTAGATTCCAGTCAAGGACAGCCTTCTGCAGGAGGCAACTAGTCAGTGTTCTTCTCTCACATTGACACTTTTCTTTATCTTTCCCCCTCTCTTCCACTCTCCCTAAAAAAAAAATCAATGGAAAAATAAATATCCTCAGGTGAAGATTAAAACAAACCAACAAACAAAAACTTTAATCTGAGTAATGTGCAAATATCATATGGTTTTAATTATAGGTAATGATAGCTCCCCACACCCTTTTGAAAAAATACATACAAGAGAATCAAAGCTCAGAAGGGATATCTGGTTAGCCCAAGGTCAATTTACTGAAAAAAATGTTAGAACCAGGAATGGATCTATGGCCACCCATGTTGATATGATTTAAATAAACTTCTAAGCAGAATATTTGTTTTTGTTAAGTAAGTCTATCTGGGTGAGATATTTATGCTAGTGGGACTCTGTAAATAAGTGGTGAACTACAATAGTAGTTTTTGTAGCACAAAATGGTTATTTTGTTGAAAGTCTTCTGACCCATTTCCTAATATATAGGTTATCCTATAGTCTGATTCCAAAAGTTCTTGAAGAGCTTTTTACTTCACCAAAGTGGAATTTTACATGCACACATAGCATTAGAGCTGATTTAAGTCAAAATGGAGATGGGGTTAGGGTAGCTAAAGGAGAGAATCTCTATCATTGAAAGTTTCTATTGTGAATGCATTCCTAAATAAATATGAAAATGACCAACTAATAAATAGATATGAGGCAAATAAATGCTGTATCCTTAATGTTGAGCAGTTTAAAACAAAAAACAAAAACCCACTGGCAGAAGCCATCTGGTCCTGGCAACTTTCCCGGTTAAACACTTTTAATTGCTTCTGTGATCTTGGTGGGTTGGCATGCCATGGTTTCCAGGGATTTGGGAGAAGTGACCTTTATGAAGTAATCACAGTTTGTTGTACAAAAGAACTCAGAGTTACGAAAGCAGGCAGCATGTCCTGCTGTGGAGTCGTGGTAGTGAGAATGGAGCAAATGTACCATGGTTTTCCATTTGGATGATATTCACTGCAATATTCTACATATAGCGGCCTTCCAATGGCCAACAGTATTCCACATGGAATGTTCTATAAGCTTTGGCAGTAAATCATAAATCTAGGGGAGTCTGGTCTGCAAATGAGATGTTTGTTTATTGTTAGAGTCACTCTTCTGAGCTCAGATCCCTTTTCTATACATCCTCTTGAGATTTTTGCTACCCTGTTCGAAGAAGACATTTCCTGATATAGCACCAATTGGTATATCTTTTCCTGTTACCCATATCTATTGATGTTGAATTTTATTCAGAATAAATGTAGTTCAAGTCTACCACAGGCTTGTTTTCTCTGTTTAAACTAATATTAATAATAGTGAACATATATTGAGCAATTACTATGTGCTAGGCATTATGAAAAATATTAAGTATATTTAACTTTTCATAATATTAATAACTAGGGGCCCAGTGCACAAAAATTTGTGCACTCGGGGTGGAGGGAGTCCCTCAGCCCGGCCTGTGCCCTCTGACAGTCTGGGACCCCTCAGTGGATGTCCTATGATGGCCCCAGTCTGCCAGGCGCCTTCTGTGTGTGTGTGTGTGTGTGTGTGTGTGTGTCACCACTGGGGACCTGCCCCCAGCCACATCTGAGGCTCAGAGCAGTCTCCTGTGTGTGTCTACCTGCCGGGGGCCTGCCCCCAGGCATACCATCAAGGCTTGGAGCAGGCACACCCTCTATGTTGATCTCTCAGACTCTTGCCCTCCCCTGCATGTTGTTCTCTTTTTTGAGCTGTGACCAGGGCTGGGTGCTGCCTGCCTCCCAAGCTTGCCTACTGCCCATCTTCCTCCAGCCACCAGAAAGCAGGGAAAACCCCGCATCGTGGTCAGGCCAGCCTTTTCCTGCTCCCTGATCCCCGGAAGGGACCTGGGAAGCCACCAAGCAGGCCGCCAACTCTTTCCCACTCACCCGTCCCCTGCTGCCTTCCTTTCCCACTTTCCGGTGCCGCCAAGGGGTCTGGGGAGCTGCCAAGCAGGACCCCGGCCCCTGCAGCCTTGCTTTCCTGCTCCCCGGTGTCCCGCAAAGGGCCTGGGCAGCCACCAAGCAGGCCGAGACCCCCCCCGCCGCCTCTTACCCGCTTCTCGGTGCCCTCCAACCCTGCCGCCTCTTTCCCATCACGGGTCCTGGGTCCTGCGCTGTCCCGCCCTGCAGCCGCTCTGTGCACTCGGGAGGTCCCTCAGCCTGGCCTGTGCCCTCTCGCAGTCTGGGACCCCTTGGAGGATGCCCACCTGCTGGCGTGCCTAACCAGCCTGGGTGAGGGGCTTTAAGGCTGCCCACAGCTCCCATTGACCCAACGTCCCAGCAAGGCTGGCTGGACGCAGGTTCCGGAGTTTTTTCTCCTATAATTGATACTGTTCCTTGAAGGCCTGGGGTTATCTTCTATAATTGATACACTGTTCCTTTAAGGCGGCCTTCTAACTAACGAAGCCTCCTCTGCTTCACCTCGCAGCGTCTATAATGAAACAATTGTTACTTTTACTGGTTAGGCCGGAGCTGCTCTTTCCTTCAGCTGCCGAGGATTCTATGATTGTTACATTGTTTCAAAACTGCTAGAGGCAGTTTAATCGGAGCTGAGCTGAGGATCGCAGCTTCACTTTCGCTCCTGCCGCAATGGAAAGAGCTGTTTACTCAGCTCCGTGAGTGGCGGCCGCCATGTTGGCTGGGCTAATTTGCATACAGCCGCTCTGATTGGCTGGTGGGCATGGCTTACCCTGTCTCGGAGAAACGGTTAATTTTAATATTTTGCTTTTATAGAGTAGATAGTGAACATATTTTGAGCAATTACTATGTGTTAGGCATTATAACATATATTTAATATTTTTATTTAGTCTTCACAGCTCTATTAATTAGGCACATTTGTAATTTTTGTTCTATAAAAAGTTAAAGCTTCTGCCTGGTGAAAAATCTTATTTAGGATCAAACAGATAATAAATAATAGAACCATTTAAGTCAGGTCTGTATGGTGGCAAAGCCCATGCTCTTAAGCATTACAGAGTTAGAGATAGAAATACAGGGACATCATTTCCAACGAAGCTACCATTAAAACTCATGTCTACAGTCTCCCAAACCCCATCACTGAGAAGCTATTGATAACACGTTGAGAAGCCTGAATCCTAGACTTAATGTACCCAGAAGCATTTGTTGCCTCCTCTCTATCCTTTGGTTGCTTTTCAATAATTGTTGTAGCAATTATTCTGCCTATTCTCTGTTGATATGTTTATCTATCAGATGATAACATCCAAAACTTGAGGCCAGGGTTCTGTATTGTTCATTTATGTCTCTAGAGCACACAGCATAGCCCATGATACATAGAAGCCTCTCAATAAATGTTGGATAAAGGAATTCAGTCCCTAATGCAGATTGGCTATATATCTCACTCTAGGAGAATTCATGGTCAGGCTAACACTTTTTGAATATCCTGCAGTAAAATCACATTGCAATATGACATACTTGATGTTATTATATTCCTAATTGCTAATTCCTTCACTAAAGTTGTGTTTCAGTTTAGGCTGGAAGTAGAGGGGAAAGAAGAGATGGATTGCATGCACTGTTCTCTCATCTCTTTCTGAATCTACTAAAGAGGAGAGTATGGCAACTTGATCAAATCTGGCATTGTGGTCCTAGTAAACATTTATTATAGTTAATAAAGGATGCTGAAAATAATAACCAGCATCACTAAAAACTATATTATCAGAAACACAAACAATATTAGAGACCCACAGGTATGTTCTAAATTGGGGTTCTCTTCCAGGCATAACATATAACTTCCTTCTTCCTTTCCTCCCTCCCTATCTTCCTCTGCTGCTCTTTTCTGCTCTCCCTGCCTTCCTTTCTTTCATCCAATATTCAATGAACACCAAACATATAATAGACCCTGAAGATATGAAGATAAATTGGTTTAACCCCTCCCCTCAGTAAACTCATAATCAAGTTGGGTATCATAATCAGATAATTAAAGTACAGCAAACCATAGCAGAAAGTCAGTCTCATATATATAGAAATAATAATTCATCAATACCACTTTCTCCTTTGCCCATTTTTGTTCCAATTGGTGCTGAGCCTCAAACACTGTCTGCAGACTATTGGCCTCCAGACAGTAATAATATTGGGGATAGATCCCTCAGCCCAGAGAACTCAGACATGATCAACCTATAGGATGCCTCTTCTGGAATTATCATCTCCTTTCTCCTTCCTCCTCCTCTTCAAACTTCAGTGTTATTTCTGATGAGAATGGATCATAGCCTGACCCTTTGTTCCTGACCTATGTTTATTCAGAGCTGTTGTGTTCTCAGAGTCTGCATTCAATGAAGAATACTGTAATACGCTCACCTTTGACTGAGAAAGAGAGACTGTGGTACTAGAGGAAAGAATGCTGGGCTAGGAAGTGGGAGAGCAAAGTCAGAGATCTGGCTCTGTTCTTAGGGGTGACCTTGGACAAGGCCTGAACCTCTCTGAGACCTGGATCTTTCCTTTCTCAAGCAAGGGGAGTGGTTCAGAGACTTCTTTTTTTTTTTTCCTTTTCCTCTTTTGACATTCAATCTCTTTGAAGTTTGCTTTGTAACCAACATAAGCAAATTTGGATTCTGTATTACAAATACCTACCCCCATCTATGTATCTGTACCTGACAGTTCCAAGAATTAGCTCTTATAGTGCTGGAATTTGGTACAACTCAATATTCTTTCTTTGTAACAATCAGGTCAAGTTTGTGATTTTTATGGGTGGCCTACTGAACTCTTTGCAGGTTCTGTGACCTTCCCTAAAAAGATAGAGGTCAGTTGTTAAGCAGGCTAATAACAGTTCTACTCAGCTGAAGTCTAATTAAAGTTAGACACTTTATTGAATTTTTATATTTCCAATCCCTATGAGTAATGATGTAGTAACTCCCAGTTCAGCATTAAAAAAAAAAAAAGAAAAGTGAAAGATATTATGCAGTTAAGTAATCCATAATTATCTTTTTATTTTTGTGGAACTAAACTGGCATCCCTCTAAATACTTGTAAATGTTTTGCCCTAAGTGTAGAAAAGTGATCAATTCTGACTTTAAAATAGCTTTGTGTAAGAAGGATGACTGTTGTATGTCATTTCACAATTGTTGGACAAGGAGTACACTGGGCAGACTGGGTAATGTATTTTTGCTTTCTAGAAAATTATATACATGTTTAAAAACACAGTGCTTGCTGTACTTATTAATTCATCTCAGGTCTTTTATATAGTTGTGGGAAAAGTTTTTAATAGTTATCATTTAGTCATGAACTAGAATGTCTAAGAATAGCAGAGATATAGGACTTCTTGTGTGCAATTACAGAAAGACTGTAAGTGATTTAGTTTGTGGATGGAGGGTCCCTGACTGTCAGGGAGCCATTTTGATACATGGAACTTTTCCCCTTTGATAAGTAAGGCAGCTTTGTTTAAAAAAAAAACAAACAAAAACAAAACCTAAAAACTACAATTATTTTTTACAGCATTATAAAAATCAAAATTTAGAGTTAATAAAGACTTGTTGTATTACTTAGTTCATCCTCTTCATTTTACTGATGAGAAAACTATGGCATAGAGAAGTTATAAAACTACTCAACATTGGTGATAATTAGTAGCAGAACCAGGCCAAGGAAGTGCATCCTCCTGATTGTCTTTCTCGTGTCTTTTTCTGTCATCTGCTCTGATTTCTCTGGGGCTACAGATTCATTTATTCATTTACTCACCCAAACATTTACTGAGTGGTTATTATGGCAAGTGTTGTGACAGGTGCTAAAAACCCAACAATAAATAAAATATGGTTGCTTCTCTCAAGAACTCACTGTTCCATCTATCAGAGAAAAACTATAAAGTGGTATCTTTCTCTACTCTAAAAAGAACATTTCATGATGGATTGATTCAATAGACTTGTGTTTAAAGCTCTGTCAGTTAACTTTCAACCTTATGTTCTTCACTCCTTAAATTGCTTCTTAATTCTAACCCAGAGCATATTCAGAACTTTTTATCAAGGCTTCAATGAAGTCCTGACAATATTGGGCCTATTAGATTTGATCAATTTCTTTATAATTTTTGGACTGCTGCCTATGTG
This sequence comes from Murina feae, assembly GCA_004026665.1. Taxonomy (NCBI): domain Eukaryota; kingdom Metazoa; phylum Chordata; class Mammalia; order Chiroptera; family Vespertilionidae; genus Murina; species Murina feae. Next base: position 18,740 of record PVJC01015313.1, read on the forward strand.
TGATTGATTTTCAGGTTAATTAACTTTTCCCCATTTATGGTCATTTATTTTAAATTATCTAAAAGCATAAGTTAAATAAGATTTTTAGAAGCAGTTATTCATCACGTAATATTCCTGAGGTTAGTATAGTCATGACACCTAATAAAAGAGTAATATGCAAATTAACCTTCACTCTGTTACATCCACAAGCCACACCCACAAGCCATACCCGCCAAGCAATCAGGAGCAAATATGCAAATTAACCCAACTAAAATGGCGGCAGACACAGAGCTGGAGTTGCCCCAGAGGAAGCCAGGGCCCTGCGGGCCACAAGCTCTAAACAAGGCTACAAAGTTTCAATTATAGAAGATAAACAAACCCCAGATACCTGCTGGGCTGGGACTTTGGGTTGCCAGGGGCAACCCAGACTTTCAGTGGGGGACCAAGGTAACAAAGTTTCAATTATAGAAGTTAAATAATCCCAGATACCTGCTTCCAGCCAGGCACCCCAGTAGGGACCTGAGCCCTGAAGGGGCTGTGGGTAGCCTGAAAACAGCCCTCAGCCCCTCACTCAGGCTGGCCACACTCCCATTGGGTGAGGATCCCCACTGGGGGGCTTGGCAAGCCTGCAAACAGCCATCAACCCTTCACCCAGGCTGGCCAGGCATGCCAGAAGGTGGACATCCCCCGAGGGGTCCCAGACTGCGAGAGGACACTGGTCGGGTTGAGGGATCCCTCCCCCCTACAAAGTGCACAAATTTTTGTGTACCAGGCCTCTAGTATACACAGAAAAGGAATAGCAGAGAGGCAAAAATAAGGCTGTGATGACAGGTTGACCTGGATTTAAGTTCTATGACCCTTGCTACATGTGTGGCATTGACCAATTTATTTTGAATTCTGAGTCTCTGTTTCTCCAGTATAAAATAGTGATAATCATACCTGCCTTGAAATATTTTTAGAATACTAAATGAGTGCATACATAATAAATAGTATAGGGCCTGGATGAGAATGTGCTCAACAAGTAAGAGCTGTAACACCTAGCCATTGGAGATTAAAAGTCAATGTTGTGATAATTTTGCTATTTTTCAGTGTTCTTGACAGTGCAGTTTTATTCAATTGAAAGAGTTTGCAACTTTGGAGAGTTAGAGCTCAAAGACTTTTCCAGAGGTCATCCTATCTACTTCTCTGCCTTTAGGTCAAACTGATTACAGAATGCTCCTCATTTGTGAAAGCTATTTTCTAAAAAATGTGTCCAGTGAGTTTCTCATAAAATAGGAAAATAAAATAATTTCTTCACTTACAATATATGTGAATTTGCGCAAATTGTTACAATGGAACAACCAGAGCCACCAGAATGACTGGCCACTATAACATGCATTGAGCAGGCAGGCAGGTGAGTGGTTAGGAGTGAGCAGTCCTGGATTGCGAGATGGATGTCCAACTGCCGGTTTAGGCCTGATCCTGCCAGGTTTACTAAGTCCGTATGTGACTGAACCTGAATGTTGACTCACTAATCAAATCAGTGGGCATTTATTAATTTGACTCACAAAAAGGCTCACAACAAAGGTGTTGGAGGCCAATAGGGGACCATCCCAGTCCGGGGAGGGAGGCTATTGGGGCCCTAATTAGGCCGGTTGGTGCCACAGTGCATGTCATAGCCCTGGTCAATCTGGTCATTCTGCCAGTGGCTTTTATATGTATAGATGTATAAACAAGGTAACATAAATATAAAACCTTAAACATAGTCTGTAATTAACATCTTAGTTTTGACAAGGGCTTCGTAATCATATATGTTAACAGAATCCACAAAGAAAGATATAGACTTGACTACATGCAAACTTTACTATATTAAAAACAAAAAAATTAGTCACAAATAAGACAGTTATACTTATAATGAGCTCTTATGACTCAATATAAACATCACCAGCATTCTAGATAATTTATAAAGACAGAGGTAAGTTCAAGTAAATTCTTAAATATTCTCAACAGTATTTAAAACAATGAAAATGTAAATGTGAATGGGCACTAAATTAGGAAAAGAACATGGCAATACTCCAGGTGACAAGAGTATGGGAAGATGATCACTCCAGGATACTGCTGGACAGGATTTATAGCATGTAACATTTTGGAAGACAATTTGGCAACACTTAATAGAAGTCTTGAAAAAGGTTTTCACCATTTCTGTCTTATTCTAGGAATTCATCTTAGAGAAATGATCAGAAAAGCAAACACTTTTGTATACTTGCTTTAAAATAGCATTATGCTTAACTAGAGGCATGGTGCATGGATTTGTGCACCAGTGGGGTTCCTCAGCCTGGCCTGTGGGGATCGGGCCGAAACCAGCTCTTTGACATCCCCCAAGGGGTCCTGGATTTCGAGAGGGTTCAGGCCAGGCTGAGGGACCTCATCTGTGTGTGAATCCATGCACAAATCCATGCACAGCGCCTCTAGTATGCATATAAGATCTTTGCGTAATCTCTTCCTGCCCTCCCTCCTCCCCACTTCTCTCTGAGATTTATTAGTTTGTTCTATGCCTGTGGTTTCCTCTTCTGTGTTGAGCGTCTGCCCCCTGGTGGTCAGTGTGTGTCATAGCTACCGGCCGGTCAGCTGGTCAGCCAGTTGGCCGGTCACTTAGGCTTTTATATATATAAATAGTTGGCATAATAGTTGGCATATCCATGAGATGGAATATCATTGAGGTAAAAGAAATCATGTCTTTGAAGCATATTGAATGATGGTCCAGTTGATCACAATAATAGTCAAGACATTATGCAAATTATAACCAGTAACAGTATCACAGCAGTATCCATGTTTATCACTAAGTCTGCATCTATATGTGCACCTACATACAGAAGGTTCTATGCTAATTTTCCAGTGTTTAAGTAGTAACAGTATTACAGGTAAATTTTACTTCTTTGTTGTGTGTTTTCAAGTTTTCTACAATAATTAGTACCACTTGTGGAATCTAGAAAAATAAGACAAATAAATAGTTGAAATATGATTGCCATCGTTTATCTCTGTTTTTTGCAAGGTAATGCTTCCCAGGTGATGTAACAACTTCAGTTGAAAGTTTGTGTGTTTAGTCAATTTTTTATGGATCTAAGTATAAATTTAAACTTTGGGAAATTAATACTAGACTTTCCCTTTAGTTTGTTTGCAAAACTTGGGAGTGAACAACAAAACCGAGGTTATGGAATTGCTCTCAGGAACAGCTGGAAACATCATTCAGGGTTGTTGCTGTTTAATGTTCAGTGCCCTTTCACAAGGAACTAAGAGAAATATGAGTCTTGGCATATGTTATTTTCTGCATGAAAGCTTACCAAAATCCCTGGCGTATTTCAATTGCAGGACTGATAGGCAATAGCATTTTATCGTCTCTCCCATGCAGTTTGTCATTCGATTGCATTCAGTTTAGCACTTTATAATAAACTGCCTTTGTAACTTCTCCGTCTTATAAACTCTCAAGGCATTTTATCTCTTTACTCAGTTTTAGCACATTTTATTCCACTTATCAAGTTTTTATTCACTGAACAAGTTTTATCTTGTATCATCCTACATCTTCTACCTAAATTCCTTAAAGTTGGGAGCTATGTCTTATTTCTACACCTCTTGTGCCTAAACCAGAAAGCACATGAAGCTAATATTTATTCTGTGAATGAATGAATAAATAACTATTTAATATATTGCCTTCTAGTTGCTTCACATTGTATTTTGTCACCCAGCAAGACTGGAAGTTTTAGGAGGGCAAAGCCTAGGGTGCCACATAGTATTTTTGCATGGGATACCGCTAATAAACTCAGAAATACTTCCCAATCAGTTCATTTGGTTAGCCTGTTGTTTTCAAAGTATGTTTGGGGGAAGTTATCTGAGCACAAGTATTGCTTAATCTCAACTAAGAACAAAGATTTTAAAAAAGAGTTTGTTTTCGTTTTTAGCTTTCTTATTAATGATAACAAGAAACACTACATCCACCTACCACTACCAAATATTTGAAAAGTACCTATAACATGCAATCATCCTTCTAGCAAATGATTAAAAAAGCTACAAATTCCTATCTTCATAGAGCTTGCATTCTAATGAGGGTGGTGGGGGAAGAAATAAGTGAAGCATGATGTTAGGTGCTGATCAACACAATGTTGAAAAATAGAAGAACAACCAAAAAAAGGCTTCATTTAAAAGTGTCACTTTAATAAAGGCATGAAGAAGGTGAGGGAGTGATCTTACGAATATCTGGGAATGAGGAGTCTAGGCAGAGATCAGAGTGAGGCATAAGACCTGAGGAGGGACTGTACTTGGTGTATTTAAAGCACAAGGACCAAAGCAGTAACTCATTAGATCTGTACCGAAAATGTAAAGCCAGCTCCTATATATGCAAAATTGTGGTGAGGTATGAATTGCATGTAAAGTGCTTAGCACAATGCCTTGCACATATCAAATAATAAATAATACTTATCATTATGTGCATTATATGAGAATAGGCCCTTAGAACATTGCTAGGAAGAAAGCCCCACAAACTGATGGTGTTGTTCTAGGGTCAGGACTAGGAGGTACTTGTGCTACATGTCTGGGTCAAGCCTACCTATTTCTAATACATTATTTTCTCATATAACTACTTGCTAATATTCTTATTTCTAGTGGATAACTAGTTATTCATGTTTTTAGATACATTTAGTTAAAATGGGGTCCATGGAGCTTCAGTGAGTGAGCTGTGGGAGTTTGGATTTTATTCTATCCAAATGCCTGGCATCAGATTGGTCAGCAGGCTTTTCATACAACGTTATAATACTGAGCTGAAGGCCTCCTGCTCAGAACCCAGTGTTCTGTTCTCCCCTGGCGAGGGGTATGGTCCTTCTTATAGACATTAGGTCCTACAACATCCTCAACATGAGCCAAGTTCCCTTAATGGATGTGCTGGAAAGAGCTCTGTGTCACTGAATCAAGAATGTAATTTGAACTGTGCCGACAGGAAACAAGTTGATCATTTTGGCCCACACTCCTGAATCTGAAGCAGCCCTTCCCCATCAGGGAAGACTTTCCAACATGATGCAGTTAAATTTTCAAATGTTCCTGTATGTGGAGTCCTAATTTAGATTTGCTGCTAAGCCCTTGAATATATTTTCAAATGTTCAGTGGAGAGGACGATGAGATTCTAGTAAGTGTTACTGCATGGTTGATCCTTAGTAATATTTTTTCTTTTCCAAATTAGGGTCGGGGAACACCTCTGATTTTCTTGTATTGGGGCGAAGAAAGGGAGCATAGAGCATTCCCAGAATCTCTTAGGATTGTTTGTCTGTCAAAGATTGCTGAGATTAGTAGAGTACAGAGTTCGAAAACTTTGTTTCCTCAGCAACAGCAGAAAATAGAGTAAAAATCAATTTCTGAAATAAAAATTAAGTACCATGGTTAAGTCTGTTTCTGTATTTAATCCAAACTAAGTAAAATGAAAAAGAAAAATAGAATTAATTGGCTTTTCTTAAATTCTTTATTGATCCACTTGTAACGCAGGCAGACAGAAACGTATACCCAAAATACACGATTAATAATTGCTGTTACTAAATGTTAAATGGTGTCAAATGGACAGGTGTGAAATTTCCTTAGGAAAACTGCTGTGATGGGGAAGAGAGTAACTGAAATGAGGTAGAGGTAGCATAAAAAAGAAAATCGTTTTTGCTAAATCGTCCCAGTTTCTTTTTTTCTTCTTTATTTTATATTTCTTTTTAAATGAAGTCATTTTGTCTCTTTTAACCCCTCCTTTTTAAGGAAACCAACTATTTTGATATTTTAGATGCTAAGTGTCCTTTTGTGTTTTCAACAGCTTTATTGAAGTGCAATTGACACTCAATAAACTGCACATACGTATAGGGTGCAATCTGATAGATTTTGACATATGTCAACACCTGCATATCCATTACCACAAGAAGGCAATGAATACCTCCACCATCCCCTAAAGTACCTTCGTGCTCTTTTATAAACCTTATCTCCTCTTACCCTATCACAAGTCAGCAACAAATATGCTTTCTGTTGCTATAGATTTGTTTGTGTGCACGCAAGGGGGTCCCTCACCCAGGCTAGCCTGGCACACCAGCAGGTGGACATCCTCTGAGGGGTTCCAGACTGCAAGAGGGCACAGGCTGGGCTGAGGGACCCCCTTGAGTGCATAAATTTTTGTGCACTGGGCCCCTAGTTTTATATAAATGAAATCATATGATATTTTCTCTTATTTTGTCTGGCTTATTAGACTCAGCCTCATTATTTTGGGATTTGTTCATAATTTTGCTGATATCAATAGTTCATTTCTTTTTATTGCTGAGTAAGTATTTCATTGGATACTGGCTGGACATTTCCTGTGTATAGTTGGTAGTAGGAACATACCTATTCCCTTACGACGGACAACCATACCCACTGTGAGGCTAGCTCCCAAACATGTGCCTCTAGCTAGCATCTTTCTCTGAAGCATCAGCTCTGCAATTCTTACTGATAATTAGTTAATCATTCAGTATATTAGTACTTTCATGAGACTATGCACCCAGGACACTGGATCAGGTGTCCTAACTAAGTCCCCCTGAATGTCTTTGTCTTGGGAGAGCCCAGAGTAGAATTGTTTCCTGACATGATTTAGACCTATCATGCATAAAAACATTCTTATCACAACAGAACTGTAACAAAGACTTCACCAAATTGCTCACCAAGGACATTAAGGGATATAAAAACACAGAGAATAAAGAGAGGGCTTTTGATCCCAACACAGCTAAGCACGTTCACATGGACTGCTAACATATGACAGGCATCCTGCCTCCACTGGTGGTTAGGCCTCTCCTACTTTTTTTAAATGAGTATTTTAATTTATTTTATCTGAGTTGTGGAAGTAAATGACCATCTTTATGAGAACAACCAATGGCTATTTATTCAGAGCTTGTGTGTAACAAGGGAGTCAGCCACCATCACTTGCACTTGGCAGAGCCTCAAAGGCAGGCTGTAGAGTGAGAAAGCTTTATAGTAGCAAAAACATGAAGGCTTCAGGTAGATCTGCTTGGAGGCTGTAGTTTGGGAAAGCTGTAGTGCAAGTGGGCTAATTAGAAGCAGAACATCCTATGGGAATGTTTAGGGTTGTATGTTTTTTCCTTAAAATTTTTATTTTTAAATTACAGTTGATGTGTAGCATTATATTTTGGTTGTACAACCCTGTGATTAGACATTTACATAACTTACAAAGTGATTACCCCATTAAATCTAGTACTGTCATTAACTCTCTTGCCCAAAAGAGTCCAAGCTTCAAACCAAGACTGGCTACTGCTAGTGCAGGGCCTGGGGCTACTTAGCAAGAGTTACGGGCCATGCAGAGGCTAGATGGTGCTTATTTGAAACATTTTAGGAAAGTCAGAAGAATGAGCTCAGAGAGGTCATTTATATGGAAAAGCCACTGGAACAGGCTTGGATGAGCCTGCAAGCTGGGTGGGGCATAGTCTCAGGGAATCACTAGGAATGATGAACAAAGTTAGTCAAGTTGATGGAGACTCAGAAAGGACACTTGCCTGTCTGAGCTGTGTGGGGATGACTCAGCAAAGAAAAAATGGCCTCTGCCAGCACTTCTGTCTGGGAGAAAGCTGCCCCTCCAGACAATTTGATTCCACCTCATATGTCCCTGGCATCTTTTGAGCTGCTGCTCCAGTGCTAGAGCTCAGAGTAAGTGAGTCTACGTAAGTCCCATGAACGGGCCCTTTAGGAGGAACTTCCTGGGACTCTAGCAGCCTCCATGTCACTCAGCCACAATTTCTGTTGGTTTTTATAACCAGAAGTTATGGGTACTTTTCTTCCTGGCACTGGAATTCTGGGATGGGGGTTTTGGTGTGAGTCTAGGATGCTGGCTTCTCAGGGGAGACCTTAAAAGCCTAGACATGCATCCCAATTTTTAATCACCACACATAGGTGTGTGACCAGCCCGTTCAGCTTCTCCATGCCTCCTACCAGTCTCCATGTGGCCTCTTCTTTAAATTCTTAGTTGTAGGATTTCTGTTCAGCTGGATTTCAGGTAGTTCTGAATAATGGTTGTTCTGTAGTTTATTTGTTATTTTGCTGTAGTTGTGGAGGTTCTGAGTATCACATTTACCTATGCCACCATCTTGACTAGAAGACCTCTTAATTTTGTGTCAGACATTGGCTGGCATTCAGACCTTGCCACTTAGTTGATTGACCTCCAGCAGGTTGCTTAATTTCTCTGAGTCCACTTATGTAGGCTGGAACCATATAAAAGAATTATTTGAAGATTAAATAAGTAGTTAAGTATTTGCTTCATATTAAAAACTTGATAAACGTTAGCTTTGATAAGCATATTAACCACATAAAACATAGTATCCATAATACAAATCTTAAATATCTATATGTAGCTTGACACCAACAATCTTTTGACTTCATCATTTCATTGAGCCTTTCATCTTTTTTTCTGGTTCTCACCTCTCTCCTAGCATACAACTTTCTACCCAGCTTAAATTCCATGGACATTCATTATAATCACTTCCATTGCATAGACTCAACTTTCTTGTCCTTTTTAAAACTTTATTCGTTGCTTTCACAGAATTCACAGTTCAGTAAGAAACCTACATATTAAGTAGATAACTGTAAATGTCAAAATACTCAAGGACTAGGTCTTTGAGCTTTTTCACGATCTCAGCCAGTTATCATGACTCTAAATACCATTTATATTCTTTACAATGCTAGACTTGTATATCCAGATTACTTGATATCTGCACTCAGATACCTAAAAGATATCCAGAGTTAATTAACATGTCCAAAATCTAACTTTTTATTTTTCCTGGAAAAAAAACACAAAACCCTGCTCTATCCATGACCCTAATTTCAGCACTCCAGTTGCTCATGCCAACAGCTTTGAAATTATCCTTGCCTCCTCTCATATCCAACAGCCACTACTTCCAAAATATGTTCAGAACATGACCACTTTCTCTTTATTCCCATGTGCATTAGCTTTGTTTAAGGTACAGTAACCTTTAAACTTAATAATTGCAGTAGTTTTTAAACTGTTCTCTCTACTTTCAGCCTTGGCCTCCTACCATCAAAAATTTGAAGACAGCAGCAAGAATGATATTATTAAAACATTAGTCATTTCATAATATTACTATTATGAAATTGCTTCCTACCTCATTCATAGCAAGAACCAAAGAGCCCACAAAAGTTTTTGAGGCCTGTAGGTTCTACTTTCCATATTTCCCTTGACCCACCTTCTTCCTCTCTGACCTTATTTTGTACCATCTTTCTCCTCACTCTTCTTCAGCCATACTGACCTCATTACTGTTGTCAATCAAGCCAGCCATAGTCCCTTCTCAAGGTCTTCACAGAGACTATTCTTTCTTCAGATATCTTTCTGGCTTACTCTCATTTCCTTATAATCTTTACTCAAAAGTTATTTTTAAGTAAGTTTTATCTTCATCAACCTATGCAAAAATTTAACCACTTCCAACACTTTTTTATTCCACTTACCTGTTTTATTTTTTCTTTAGCATGCATCAATATTTAATGGACCATGTATGTATATGTAATCAACATATGTAGTCCATTATTATCTTTCTTTTTATCTCTCCCCTACACTAAAATGTGAACTCCAGAAGTTAGGGTTTGTTGTCTGTTTAGTTTTTTATTTTATTCTATTGATTAGAAAACATGGCTTTTACATAGTAACACCCAAGCAAATGAATGAATGGAAGAGGGATATATTATTTTAATCACATTGCTTACCACACATATATACTCCTGTCTTTTCCAGGACTATCCCAATTTGAACATTTCTAAACATTGACATATAATCACTGCTAGTTTTTATATGGATGTGGAAATCCCCAGGGCCTCTAATCAACACCCAAGAATACACTGAAGTAGAAAATATAAAATTGTTTGCTACACTTCCTTTTTTTTTAAATCAGCTGCTTTAGAGAGTTTACAAAGAAAATTTAGAATCCTCACATGGAATCTACTGACCATGAAAAAGAATCAGCAGGTTTAAAAAATAATAAAATGAAATCTCTAAGAAATTCATGAGTGAATTTTTCAGAAGGAAAATATAAAATAAGAATACTTTTATCTTCTCTAGCAATCTATATATATAAAAGCCTAAGCAACTGTATGACCATTCGACTGGTAGCTATGACACTCACCACCAAGCAGCAGGCACTCAATGCACAGGTAATGGAAACATGGAACAGACTGATGAATCTCAGATGGAAGAGGGAAGAAGGAATGGGGAGAACAGGAAGAGATTAACCAAAGATCTTATATATATACTAGAGGCCCAGTGCAGGAATCAGGCCTGTGGGGATTGGGCTGAAACTGGCAGTCTGACATCCCCCCATGAGTCCCAGGTTGTGAGATGGACCCCCCTGGTGCACGAATCTGTGCATCGGGCCTCTAGTATTATATAATTGAATATTATATCTATTAAACCTATATGATATAGATCAAATAATATATAGATCAAAAGTGTTATGGTTAATAACTACATAATATTTCACAGGCATTCTTAGAGGATATTAGTTTGTTTTTAATTTTAAAATATTATAAATATAAATATTCTTTTGTGTAAAAATAGAACACTTCAAATTAAAATGGGACAAAGGGAGAAATACAAAGTAAAATAAAAAAGAAGATACTTTAATTGTTTCCTTGTCTTAGAGCTTTCTCTAAATCCCCCTCATATCTTTAGCTTTTTTCAACTCCATGTTCTCAGCCTATAAAGCTTAAATTTTATAGATTCTATTTCCACAGTTACTCCTTCTTTCATTCATGTATTTTGTAAATCCTTCCAGAGCACTATGCACCAGGAACTTTGTTAGGCACAGGAGATTCAGTAGTGAAAAGACAGTGGTTCTTGCTTTCATGGACTATTCCACAAAGAAAGCAAAGAAAATACATATACTTGATAGGTAATTGTCAGTGTGATCAATATTGTGAAAAATAATGTATTGTACTAAGGAAGTGAGTCAGGAATCAAAATCTAGTCTAGGGTGTCAAGAAAGATTGTTTCTTATATTGCTCCTTGCTTTTTTTCTTACCATCATCACCCTAATTAAGACCCCCATGATCTCTACTACCTTTATCCTCTCTAGTCTTGAACTCTGACCATGTTTGTCATGATGAAGCATTTACTGGCATTGTCTAAAGACAGTATGACTGTAGCTTCTTCATCATGATTTCCCACTACTCCTCAAACACATCTCATGATTTTTAACATTTATTCATATTACTTCCCCTGGCACATACATGTACCTTTTGTTTTGACCTGTTTTATAAGGCCAAACTCAAATTTTCTCTCTTACAGAAAGCTTGTCATCCCCACTCAAAAAATGGGCTAGTGAATATTATCTGAACCCATAGCAGTCTCCCTTGCTTTATTTTATGTATTTTTATTTCATTATAAGGCACTACATGTTATTATTTGTATTGTCACACTGTGCCTTAAAAATAGGGGCATTGAAGATCAAACAAGTTTTCAAAATTAAGAAGTAAATGAGGCAGAAAGCAGGATGTAAAGCCTACTTTCTTCTAGAAAAATGGGCTTTAATAAGTTACTTACTTTCTTAGAAATACAGTTTCTTAATTTATAAAAAAAAAGATAATATTATCTGATTCAGAGATTTTCTGAAATGATTAAATGAGATGTGAATATTTTCTAAAGTGTGGTATACTTAAGATGGTACATGACAAATATCATCATAATAAAAGGCCAATATGGAAATGGTCATCATGCAGTGATGCTGTGACTCCCTAAGGACCAATCAGTAAGGACCTGAGGCTGCATGGCACTGGACCATTGCCAGGAGACCTGAGGCTATGTCCCCCTGAGGCTGCATCCCCCACCCAGCAGGGCTTGATGGGGTGGGACTGGCCAGGACTTGGAGTCGCCTAATGGGGGTGGGGCCAGCTGGACACTTCTATTATAGAGAAAGGGCAAATAGCAATATTGAAATATTTCCCCTAATTAATTCCCTTTTAATGTGTACAAATTTCATTCACCAGGCCACTAGTTTAAAATAAATACTTATATTTTGATTTTAATTAAGTTTTAATTTAAATTAGAAAACAAATAGTAACTAGAATATAAAACATGGATTCTCTTTTCAACTATACTTACTTGTATTACTGTGATTTTGTTTTCATTATGTTTCAATATGAGTATTCTATTGTCTATATCACTGTATTTTATTGTATGTTATTATTTGTGGATAATGTGATTTATTTTTGTTTTTTTCTGGTGATAAGTTATCTTTTAAATGAAATTTATTTCAAAAGTGAGTCAAGTGAAATTTTAAAAAATAACCTAAATGAACAACAAAGAGGTAGTATGTGAATGTGACAAAAATGGTTGAGGTTAAATGACTATTGAGATAAAGCATTTAAATACCTTAGTGGGTAAATCATATGTAGCTTAAAGACAAAATACTTTCATTTCAGATGCTTAAGTTAAAATAGCTGACAGAGGAGGCACCTACCAAGTCAACTCCTTCCCTTTTCTTTCTACTCAGCCCTAAAGGATACTATTATATTTTCTTTAAACTATATATATTCTTTAAGATGAAGAAAGGTTGCAATTAATTTCAGGACTATTTTCAGTAACACTATCTGCAATTGACATTTGCACTGAGGATTTCAACAGCTGTTGTTTATGTTTTGTGTAGGTGGCAGGATGGAAAATGAATAGTTTGTATAATTTCATTGGTGGTTCTCATTTAAAAAAAAAAGGAGGGAGTTTATTTATTTACTTATAAATATGGCTTTACTTGTTAAATTTTGTAAAAGATCTCCTGTATCTATCTATGAAGAAGAGAAATTACAAGGTGAAAAAATTGACAGCTGGTAGATTTCAAATCAACAAGTTTCATTGGTTTACCTTTTGAAACATTGTTTTTCAAAGCACTTTGAACCCTTCTTATAATGATTTTGATTTATCTTTTTTAGTACCAAAATGAGTAGGAAGTAAAAGTACAAATAGAGAGTAATAATAAGTGCATAATGGGTGTCTATATAGTGTCTTCTTTTCTTCTCCCTGGAGTATGAAGAATTTTAATTCAAGTGACGTGCTCATTCATTCATTCATTCATTCAGCAAAATCCTACATAATAAAAGCCTAATAGGCTAAGCGTGTGTTCATCCAGTCATCCATTCAACCAATCAAAGCATAATATGCTAATGATATGATAAGGCCACTCAATCACTCACTATGATGTGCACTGACCACCAGGGGGAAGATGCTCCAACCTGTAGGTTAGCTTGCTGCTAGGTTCTGGCAGATTGGGATCCGGACTGAGCAAGATGGGCTGGACAGCCCTGGAGCCCTCTCACATTCCTCCCCAGCCCCAATGGTGCACCAATGGGATCCCTCGGCCTTGCCTATGCCCTCTCTCAATCTGGGACCCTTCGGGGGATGTTGGAGAGCTAATTTCAGCCCAATCCCACAGGCCAGGCTGAATGATCCCATTGGTGCATGAATTCATGCACTGGGCCTCTAGTAATTATTATATTATTCAAATATTTTCATTAAATGCTTGCCACGTCCAAAGGACTATTTAGAATTCTGGGGATGCAAAAATAAATAAGGCATGTGAACTTTCTTGAATTGTCATTTAGAGGGAAACATTTAAGTTCAAATTAATCACAATATATGTGTAATAGAAATAAACCTGAGATATGTACAAAGTACAGTAGGAAATTTTAATTTTAGTGCAATAGAACAAATTGGCTCTGTCTAAGGGCATCAGGAAAGATTCCATAGAGGATTATTGAGCCAAGTCTCAAAAATGTGTAAGGATTTCTCACATATAGAAGGCAGGGGGCAGGAAGTGAAATGGAAGGTTAGTACTGCAGGCAGAGGGAACACCATGTGCAAAAATACAAGTACATTGAATATGTCAGGGAAACAATATTTTTGTAACAGTTCAGATGATATGGCAAGACCACAGCTTCATGAAATAATGGCCATTGGACCTAAATGTTCATTGTCTTATAGATCAATTCTTGGGCTATAAGGTCATGGACTAATAGATTACTTGGTTTAAGAGGACTTTGGAAATGGATTATATAGCCCAATACCCAGAGGTAAGACAACTGTTTAAAAGGAAAACAAAACTCATAGTATTGACCCCCAAATTCACACCCCCCTCTGTATGGATGGAAATAATTCTGTTGTTGAGATAGATAGGATACTGGGCTAACTAAATTATAATTCACAAGAAAGTTCTCATGCAAGAGGGCTCAGTTTAGATGAGTGATATTTAAATGCCTGTATTTGTGGCATGCTTTGGCAAGGCAGGTACATTTGAAGATATTGAATTGAACCATCTGTTACAAAATTATTCAACTACCCATCTACTATCATTTTGTAACTATTTTAGGAAAACTTTATGTACTGCACATTTGTTGGTTTGTTTTTACTCTCAAGTGAAATTTTTGCATATTCCATTAGATACCCATATTTTATTGGACTCTGGCTTGATGTTCTTCCACTTTGCTTCTTACCTATTTCCACTCAGTTGTAAATTCCTTTTGGTAGCCATTTCCTTATCCATCTATATCCTCAGTTATAGTAAACTTTATTTGCAAGCATGGGGCAAATCACAGCATGTGGATCCAGAAGTACTGTAAGTTTGGACTCTATTTGAGTTGTCTTTATCATGAAAGATTTTTACAATGAAAAGGGGCTCTAAGAAAACTCTCAATAAATTAAAAGTATTCTGAAAGCTTAAGAAAATATGAATCTGCCTCAGAAAAGAGACACTTTTGAAACTAAAAAAATCTTTTAATTATGAAAGATATGTACAGGTTGTCTTTACTTGTAGAAAAAAGAAGAGGAAAAGACTTGAAAGAGAAGTTAGAAATCCGGAGAATGAAGGTGGTTAAATACAAACATAGAGTTTTAAGAAGCATGCTCTGCTTCTTCATTATAGTCAATGTAGCAGTATACAAAATTAATATCAATAAATTGAAGGCATTTTTATACACCAATAATAAGCTCTCAGAAAGAGACACTTAAACCCCACAATAATCCCATTTATCACTGAACCAACAAAAAATAAGATACCTGAGAATAATCTTAACCAAGGAGGTAAAAGATCTATACTCATAAAACTACAGGACACTGAACAAAAAGATAGAGGAAGATATAAACAAATGGAAGTATATACTATGTTCATGGATTGGAATAATTAACATTATTAAAATGTCCATACCACCCAAAGCAATCTATAGATTCAATGTAATCCCTATCAAAATACCAATGGCATATTTCACAGATCCAGAACAAACACTCCAAAAATTTATAAAAAAAGACTTCGAATAGCTGCAGAAATCTTGATAAAGAAGAACAAAGTTGGAGGAATCACAATACTGGATACCAAGTTATACTCTAAAGCCATAATAATCAAAACAACCTGGTACTGGCACAAGAACATGCATATAGATCAATGAACCATAGCAGTGAACTCAGAAATTGACCCAAGCCATTATTCTCA
Organism: Murina feae; assembly: GCA_004026665.1. NCBI lineage: Eukaryota > Metazoa > Chordata > Mammalia > Chiroptera > Vespertilionidae > Murina > Murina feae. Next base: position 34,228 of record PVJC01015313.1, read on the forward strand.
ATTAATATTTGACAAAGGAGGCAGGAGCATACACTGGAGTAAAGAGAGTCTCTCCAATAAATGGTGCTGGGAAAATTGGACAGGTACATATACAAAGAAAGAAAGGAAGGGAGAAAGGGAGAAAGAAGGGAGGAAAGGAAGAAGGAAGGAAGGGAGGGAGGGAGGGAGGGAGGGAGGGAAGGAGGGAAGGTGGGAAAAGAAAAGAAAGGAAAAGAAAATAGACCACCAACTTATCTTAACTAATAAAAGCATAATATTGAAATTGACTGTTTCTTTGGGACGTCCAACAGCCAATCAGAGCGATTGTATGAAAATTAACCCAGCCAACATGGTGGCTGCCACTCACGGAGTAAACGGTAGCTTCTATTGCAGCAGGAGTGAAAGTGAAACTGTCTGCGCACTGGCTCGCTTATCCTTGCCTGAAAGTAAAACATGTTTGCAACATGTTTGCAACAATGTGTAAATCATAGAATCCTCGGGAGCTGAAAAAAACAGCAGGCTGGGCCTGAGTCTAAGAGTAACAACATTGTGTCATTATAGAAGCCGGGAGCTGAAGCTTCTTATTAGGCCTCACCTTAAAGGAACAGCATCAATTATAGAAGATAAACAAACCCTAGAAACCTGCATCCAGCCAGCCTTGCTGGGACATTGGGTCAATGGGAGCTGTGGGCAGCCTTAAAGCCCCTCAGCCAGGCTGGTCAGGCACGCCAGCAGGTGGACATCCCCCGAGGGCTCCCAGACTGTGAGAGGGCACAGACCGGGCTGAGGGACCTCCCGAG
>PVJC01015314.1:0-35243 GCA_004026665.1 Murina feae
GCCACGAAGCAGGCCACCGACCCCCTGCCACCTCTTTCCCGCTCCCCGATGCCCCGCAAAGGGCCTGGGAAGCCCACCAAGCAGGCCGCCGACCCCCTGCCACCTCTTACCCGCTCCCCAATGCTCCTCCAAGGGCCTGGACAGCTGCCAAGCAGGCCACCGACCCCCTGCCACCTCTTTCCCGCTCCCTGATGCCCCACAAAGGGCCTGGGAAGCCCACCAAGCAGGCCGCCAATCCCCTGCCGCCTCTTACCTGCTTCGCGGTGCCCTCCAACCCTGCCGCCTCTTTCCCATTCACGGGTCCTGGGTCCTGCGCTGTCCCGCCCTGCAGCTGCTCTGTGCACTCGGGAGGTCCCTCAGCCCGGCCTGTGCCGTCTCACAGTCTGGGACCCCCCGGGGGATGTCCACTTGCTGGTGTGCCTGACCAGGCTGGGTGAGGGGCTTTAAGGCTGCCCACAGCTCCCATTGACCCAACGTCCCAGCAAAGCTGGCTGGACGCAGGTTCTGGGGTTTATCTCCTATAATTGATGCTGTTCCTTGAAGGCCTGGGGTTTATCTTCTATAATTGATACACTGTTCCTTTAAGGCGGCCTACTAACTACTAAGGAAGCCTCCTCTGCCTCACCTCGCAGCGTCTATAATGACACAATTGTTACTTTTACTGGTTAGGCCCGGGCTGCTCTTTCCTTCAGCTCCTGAGGATTCTATGATTGTTATATTGTTTCAAACCTGTGTTTCGCTAGAGCCAGTTTAAGTGGAGCGGGCGCAGCTTCACTTTCGCTCCTGCCACAATGGAAACTGCCGTTTACTCAGGTCCGTGAGTGGCGGCCTCCATGTTGGCTGGGCTAATTTGCATACAGCCACTCTGATTGGCTGGTGGGCATGGCTTACCCTGTCTCGGAGAAACGGTTAATTTTACTATTTCGCTTTTATTAGTTTAGATAAGTGTGGGTTTATTTCTGGACTCTTTATTCTGTTTCATTGATCTATCTATCTGTTTTTATGACAGTACCATGCTTTTTTGATTTCTATAATCTTGAAGTACATCTTAATATCAGGTAGCCTCTAACTTTGTTCTTCTTTCTCAAGATCTCAAAATCTCTCTCATCATTGATGTTTCTATCTCTCCTTCTCCCTTCCGCTCTGAAATCAATAAAAATGTATTTTTTTAATTACCAAAATATTTTCGTGATTGCCTTTAGATTGTGTTATTTGGCACAATTTAAGTTATTTTCTTTTTATTATTTTATCCTTTCACTTTTTTTTATCAGTGAGACTCTACTAATTCTATATTAAAAAGCATTTTTTAAAAAGTAAAATTCTAAGTTATTAATCACTAGTATTATTTATCCATCAAAAGTTCTATTTATCTTATTTTGCATATGAAATAAAGTGTTGTTATTACTACTGTATAACTTCACAGTGTAAAGTGTTAATGACTGCTATTGCTTCCTTCAACTACTGTGCAAACAGATGCACAGTACCCAGTTTTCCATCTAATTTTGAGCAGATAAAAAAGAGAAACAGAAATAAACATGATGCCTTGGCCCTGTAGCATTCCCTTACATGGTTCACTTCACTCTGACTCATTCTCATGGCGTGTTTTTTTCACTGGTCTGTCTGCAGTCTTTTTTCGTGGACCACAACAGTCGAGCAACCACTTTCATTGACCCCCGAATCCCTCTTCAGAATGGCCGTCTTCCTAATCATCTGATGCATCGCCAGCACCTCCAGAGGCTCCGCAGTTACAGTGCTGGAGAGGTAATGCCCTTTCCCCACCCTTAGCTCACAGGTCCACAGACTCTGCCTCTGTGGAGCCAGAACTGTTTCTAAGTGGCTGAGATCTAGGAGAAATTAACCAAGCACAAGGAGTACCCTGTTCTCGTTCTACCACGGGCTGTTCTAGTTTATATCTTTTATTACCTACTAGAGGCCTGGTGCACAAAAATTTGTCCACTCAGGGGCGGGGGGGGGAGCGTCCCTCAGCCTGGCCTGTGCCCTCTCGCAGTCTGGGACGCCTCGGAGGATATCCACCTGCTGGCATGCCTGGCCAGCCTGGGTGAGGGGCAGAGGGCTGTTTCAGGCTGCCCACAGTCCCTTCAGGGTTCGGGTCCCTACTGGGGTGCCTGGCCAGCCTAGGTGAGGGGTAGAGTGCCATTTCAGGCTGCCCACAGCCCCTTCAGGGTTTGGGTCCCTACTGAGGTGCCTGGATGGAAACAGGTATCTGGGATTTATTTAACTTCTATAATTGAAACTTTGTTGCCTTGGTCCCCCGTCGAAGCCTGGGTTGCCCCTGGCAACCCAAGGTCCCAGCCCTGCAAGTATCTGGGGTTTGTTTACCTTCTATAATTGAAACTTTGTAGCCTTGAGTAGAGCTCAGGGCCCACAGAGCCCTGGCTTCCTCCATTGCCTGGGGCAACTCCATGGCTGAGGCCATCTTAGTTGAGTTAATTTACATATTTGCTCCTGATTGGTTAGTGGGCATGGTTTGTGGGCATGGCTTGTGGGTGTGGGCGTGAGGGTTAATTTGCATATTACTCTTTTATTAGATTAGATGCTTACCCGCTGCTGACCAATGAAAGGATGCCACCTTTCTTAAGCTCACAGTCATTGCCTTTCTGAAAGTCTCTATAACCCATAATCTGTCCTATCCTCTTTTCTCAAACCAAAACTCAAAATATAGCCCTTTTCTACTTCAAACAGTTTCTGATGATATTATGAGAAAATCCATTTTTATGTCCTAATATCTTTTTATAACATCAAGAGATGAGGGCACTGCAAACAATATCCCATAAAACAGCTTTTAAAGTTGAATTTTAGAGTGAGGGAAATAATGAAAAAACTGTCAGAAAAAAAAGAAATATCTATTTGGCCCCCTCAGAGTCATTCTAGGAAGAACCCAGAGTGGACCTACACCTCAGAAGAAACTGGAAAAATAACAATCTCCCTAAAAGCTTCCAGATAGCAAACATAAGTCTTAAACGAAGAGCTAGTTGTTGGTGTGTCATCACTTGTTTTAATGAGAGCCTCATGTGCAAAGAAAAAGACCTTTAATTTCAGAGGAGCCATCTGTGGACTCTAAGAGATGCAACTATTTCCAATCAAGGGGACTCATGTTTCAATGCCACTGTGATCAAATGAATTTTTCTTTCATGAGATCATCTTAGGTATCCTTGTTTCAAGATACTACTGAAAACATACACATAAAAGATGTGTGTGACCCTGCAGAGGGCAGTATTACACATCTGCAAGTGTTATGTGGGTGTCAAGACCCTCCAGATACCAGACACTCAACAGGAAACATTTCACAGATTGTAGAAAGCAGTGCCCCAACTTCCCAGCTCAACACAGCTAGCCCCCCTGTCTGGTAGCAATTGTACAATACTTCAGAAAGTACTAAGCATAAAATGATAGTGTACAAATTCAAAACTCTGCATCAACTCGAAATATGTCCTCTTAATTTATTTAAAATGTCCAAGCTCTTTAATATTTTAAGGCAACTGCAGTATTATTGTCAGGTCACTTCACACCATAAAAAGAAACTGAGTATTACAGACATTTCACTGTCAATAGAATATACCTCAATGTAATGAAGCTATATATGACAAACCCACGGCCAACATCATACTCAATGAGCAAACACTAAACATTTTATTTTGAAATTAGGCCTCAGATGTCTGTAGGAACAGAGGAACCTCTTTCATGGCCCGGCCAGGACACAGCCTAGTAGCTGCTATCCGAAGCCAGCATCAGCATGAGTCATTGCCACTGGGTATGTATCATGCTTTTAGTTAATTACTCAGTAATTAACCTTGCTTCTCTTGTTGTGAATCCTTTAATATTGAGGATTCTGTTGAGTTATTTTTCCTCCTCTTTTATGGCATAGTCTCCCCCTTTATTGTTTGCGCCCATCCTCCCCTCCCCTTTGACTCTTTTCCCTTTCTCCTTCCTCCTCGCTTTGTCCTCCCTCATCCCTCACCTCCTTCTTCCCTAATATCTTCCAGACCCACATTTCCCTTCTTCTTTACTCTATTCATTGATTTGTTAGCTAAGTCCAGGGGAGCATAATTTAATGAGGTCATGAATTTGTTGCTGTTAGATGCAGTTTTTAATTTAAACCTCTCTTCCCTTGTGTGTATGGGGATAAGTCGACAGTCTTGATTCCCCAACTCAGCTGCCTCTTTTCAAAACGCATGCCACTTGTATCAGGGGAAAAGAGGTGGGAGAGTCTAAATGGATTTGGATAGTTGAACTCCAGGAAATCAACTTATGACCACAGGTCCTCAGTGTCAAGTGCTCGGAAAAAGATTTATTTGAACTCATAAAGAATCTTGTGCTAAAAACTATGGCAAAATGACCAAGAGAGTTTATTAAGAAGAGAGTAAGACTTCGCTGTGGGAGAACTACTTTGTATTTTATCCAATCACACAGTAATGAGTTAACACATCATTAAATTTCTGGAATATTAGGATGATTAACTTAGATCAAGTTCACTTCTGGGGCGATAGTTTAAAAATAATAATGCTATTATATCACTGGAAACACCCTCGGGAGCTTAGATTTTTTGATACAATGCTGCCTGCCCCTCAAACTTCTAAATTCTCATGTCAAGCAGCCATCTTGCAATCATCAGAGAAATCATCTGTGGTCTGCAGACTGAAGCACAACTCTGCCCTTCTGTCGTTTCAGCGTATAATGACAAGATCGTGGCATTTCTTCGCCAGCCAAACATTTTTGAAATGCTGCAAGAGCGTCAGCCAAGCTTAGCAAGAAACCACACCCTCAGGTAGGGACTTGCCCGTCCCCGTGTAACTCTAGGTCTCCTCAGCTGTCTTTCAAGATGGAACAGCACCTCTGTGGGGAGACAGAGCAGTAGGCTTTGCTGTTTTCTATCCATGCATTTAAATTACAATTTGAATACTCAAAATGAAGGCCAGAGGGTTCTAATGTTCTCAGAAGTGTAACAATCGGCAATAGTCAGTATTGTCAGGTTACGTATGATTCAAAATGATTTCCATTGATTTGGAAGGAAGCAGCATACTTTTAATTAAAAAGTTTTTATGTAAAGCACCATATACATTTTTTGAAATAAAATTATTTAATAGTAAATCGTATATAAAATGACCATATTCAAAAGAGGCAAACAAAAAGTATCATATACATTTCAGTTTTCCTAAAAGTATCACATATGTTCTGTTGTTTATTGCGGTCATATTTGAGGAAGTGTCTCTGGAAATCTAAATCTCTTCATTTGGAAGGAATAGTCACATAAAGTGATAAAAAGAAAAAATATCTCCTGAAGCTAAATCCCACTTTCCCACCAAGATAAACACCTCTCTCTTTCAGTTTACTGTTCAGAATTTCAAAAGCTGGAGATGCATGGATATTAAGAGTGATCCCTTGTAGTCCTAATTCTAGCTCACATGCGGACTAACAATCAAGCCATTTATTTAATCCTCTACCCTTTGTCTTCTCATCACTGAAATAGGGTCACAATATAGGCACTACTGAAATGCTAAAAGGGGATGTGTGTAAAAGACCAGACAAAGTGGGTGAGCACCGTTACTCCACCAATCCCTTACCTCCCATTTGGTGTCTTTTGAGTCTGTCAGACAACTGTAAAGCTCTATTTTGTCTACTTCCTCAATAAATCACCAACATTGGGAAATAACCTCTTTGTGATTCAAATCCTTATTAATCCTGCCAGGACATATCAGTTATATTCGTGCCCTCCAGGACCCCTCATTGACACCTCTTTTCCCTGTGTTTTTGCCTTTGTAAATTAGAACTACCATCCTCCAAATTGGCCATTCTCTCTCCGTTCCTTCCTCTGTCTTTATCTCCACATCTAAACATTTCACCTCCTCACTTTTTCTCTTCTAGCCCTTTTTATTCTCTTCTCTATCATGACCAGTATTTAGAGTTTCATCATTTCTCTCCTGAAGTTGGCAGGGGTCTCTTAGAAGATATCCTCTATCATCCTACTGTAACCAGAATTATCTTCTTATAGAACCAATCAAATTATGTCACTCTTGTCCCTCAACAAAAGCTCCTATGGCTGTCATTGCATAGGAAATAAAGATTTCTAAGCACAATTTCCATGGTCTCCAAAGTCTGGCCCTACCCTAACTCTCCATCCTGTGTTGGTATTATTCTCCCATCATCTTCCTTTTCCACCAAATGAGCTGTCCCTCTCTCCTGCCTTCTCCTTTTCTGGAATGGCTTTCCTCCTGTGGATAACTCATCCTATTTTAAAGGCTCAAATCAAATGTAAAGATTTGGTGATTCAAGCAGACTCTAGGATTTCTTGTGCCTTACATTAAACATTCTTTTTGTATCTCTAAGGTATTTCCCCTCATCTCTGTTATTCTATCATGTACTTATGTCTCCCTGCAACACTATAAGCTCTTTAGTGCAGGACCTTGTCTGTGTACCCTCTCTGACCCTCAGAACCTGGTCCTTTAAAGATAGAAAACATTGTTTTTGGAGTGAAGGAAAAGGCCTTTAGCACAAACAGTTGAGCTTAAGCATGAGTATTGTCACTTCCACTTATGTTCGACTGTGGCCAAATTTCATCACTGTGCTGCTAAAGGCAATGCCATGCTCCGTCGTATGGGTCATTTATTCATGGGCTGCATTATTTTCTCACAGCACATAATAATCTAAGGGATTTTCAAAGAAGTTTCAGAGGCGTTATACTAACTAAAAAGTTTTAGACACATTTCTGCTCTTGAATATTTTTTAATGTATTGGTTCCACCACTAAGTAATTAGTTCACTGCTTACTTTTTAGAGAAATTTGAATTCACTAAAGGCATGAGTCCCATTTAAATAATTTGAAAGTAGAAACAGTACAACCTCCATAAGAGTATGACCTAGGTCAGTTTTGCTTGCTACTACAAGTAAAAGAGTATATTTTTAAAGAGAAGTAAACTTTTGAGCCTTATTGTGTAATATAACTTTTCTTTATCTTAAGAGTTTTGTTGCAGTGTGGAATTATACAATTATGATTTTCCACACATGGGGGGACTTGGAGTGAGGGAAATGAGAAAACCATGGAAATTGTTTAGTATAGAAACTAATAATCTTTTCTTAAAATTTATCTTTATGTTGAAAGTATTCCAAACATCCCTTCCCCCCCCCCCGCCATTCATCCCCTCCACCCCACCCCCAGCAGCTCTTCACCACATTATTGTCTGTCTTCATGGGTTATGCATATATGCATATAAATTCTTTGGTTAATCTCTTCCTGTCCCTGTCCCTTTAAAGAATATGGTAAGAAACATTATAGGCTTGCTCTCACATATAAACATAAGCCTTTGCATATAATTTCAAATGAAGGACTCGTGGACCCGAGGTTGGGAATCCAAATATTTCATCAAAAACAGTTGACCAACAGTGACCTCAGAAACTAAGAGGGGATGAGATTAAAAAGGTAGAATGACAAGAATAAGAACTTGCTCTTTAGGAGGTCACTATTAAGGGAACTGGGAAGCTGGGCCCTGCTTGCTATGACTGAACCTTTGCCAGCTCCTGGATGTGATGTGAGTGTGAGTCAGCTCCATCTTAAAGGTCCAAGAGTTGAAAATAAAAGCACGTCTTCCCATGACCCTGTCCCAAGGGAGAACTTAATGCTTCCTCTGTGGTACCAAGGTGAGGACAGTGACCCTCATTCAGCCATAGCTCTTTTCAGGGAGCCACGGATCCACTGTCTTGAGTCCACAAAATCAGTTGCTGGCTTAGAGGGTAGAGAATGAGTTTCGGGAAACTGTTTTCAGCAGCAAATCCTAAGGAAGCCACACATAGAGGGGGAAGATGGAGCCAGAAAACCCAGAGGCTAATGATATCTGTTCATTTTAAGGGTCATGGTAGCAGTTTTTATTCATTCATTCTTTCCTTCAACTAGTGCTCTTATTGTGCAACTGTTGTGAATCAGGGTTGTGCTACGCTTACGTATGTAGTAGCAAGCAAAACAGACATAGGTCTTACCCTGATGGCACTTGCAATCTGTTAAGGGAGACAGATGACAGACAAGTTTGGCTTGTTTTGTTTTTTCGTGCTTTTTTAAAGCCAAATATATAGCCATAGAATTTGTGAAGGGTCATGAAGGATGCAATCAGAACTCAGCAATAGTAGGTAATATGCTGGTGCAGGGGAGGAGGACTTCCATCCTAAGCAGAATGCAGGGAAGGCTTTTCTAGGCAGGTGACACTAAACTGAAACCTGAAGGATGAGAAGAAACTGTCCCTAAGATGCAAGGTGGGGATCAGGGAGAGAGTGCACGGAGGCCCGACGCAAGAAAAGGCTTGATGTAGGTGAAGAGTGAAAAAACGCCAGCATGGCTTAGGTGGATTGGGACTATGGTGAAATCGGAAAGGGAGGCTTGTCTGCAATGGAAAGGAACTGGGATTTTATCTGAAGTAAATTTTATTTACAAAGTGATTAAAGAGTTTTCATCAGGAAAGAAAGAGAGATAAATTTGTGCTTTTAATTACCTCTTGGGCTGTTCTGTAGAGAATAATGGCTTGATTGGAGGTGGGATAGGAGATGGGGTTACTAGGAGACTATGATATTAATCGCCTTGTATGGAGGAGAGTATAGCATGGATGGAGGGGAGGGAAGAGCTTGTGGTGATAGCATGCATACAAACACAATAGGGGCTGGTGGCAGCTTGAACGTGGGAGTGAGGAGCCAGGAATGATAGCCAGGTGTGATGCTTCTGAGGATGAGTGGGTGATGGTGTCTGTCTTTGTCCTTTGGGGCTTGCTATAACAAAGCACCACAGACTGGGTGGCTTCTAAACAGCAGAAAATTACTGCTCACAGTGTGGTGACTCGAAGTCCAAGACCTTGTTGCTGCCATAATCAGAATGAGGGCCTCCTTCAGGTTACAAACTTCTCATATCCTCACATGTAAGAAAAGACAAGGGCACTAATCTCAGACAAGAGGGCTCTGCCTTCATGACCTAATCACATCCTAACGCCCCCACCTGCTAACACCGTTACATTGGGCTTTGGGATTCCAACATGCAAAAGAAATGTAAAAGTTAAATATTGTTTTTAAAATTGTTCTCTACTGGCAAACCTTCCCAGATTCATGCTGCATTGCTTCGAGACATTTTTTAAAAAATTGTTTGAAGCATGCATGCAATTGAATTAATCTTGGTTATGATATTTACAGTACTTGAATATTTGAATGTCAGAAAAGCCCATTACAAAGTTCATTCGATCAAAATAAATGCTATTTACCCATAGATTTATTGGAATAATTTGTCAGATTGGAGTTAGAGATTGTAAAAAAGACTCAGAATGTATAAACTACAATCAAACAGAGAGAAGTGTAGGCCTGTGCTCCGGCCAATCTGAGAGGCTCTCCTGTGTTCTGGAAGTCAGACTCTCTGTGCTCAGAGTGCCTTATACATTTTCCATCAGGCATAAGGTTTCTCAAGAGACATCCCTTCACTCTCTTTCCATGACTTCCAAGATGTCCTGAGCCCACAACAGTCCTTCAGCCTCTCTCCTTGTCCAGCTCCACTCCTGATGGTCATGGCTGTTTAAGGACCTACCTTTGTTGTGTTCCTTAGCTTCTGTCCCTGTGAGTCTGAGGACAGGTGATTCCTTGTAGAATATCCTGGGAACCTGCAATATGAACTTTGAATACCAAGAATACTAGTATAACAATGCATGGGCTTGAACACTCACCCCTTCTGAGGGAGGTCTCCTGCCCCCATGGCTGCTTCCCGCTTCCCATGCCCAGCTCAGACCAGCCCAGCTCAGACCGGGACCCAGGCAACATACAGAAACTTCACCCGGCTAGCTCAGTCGGTAGAGCATGAGACTCTTAATCTCAGGGTCATGGGTTCAAGCCCCATGTTGGGCACCAGATGTGGGAGCCCCTTACACGTCCCGCGTGGTTCAGGGTTCCTGTTCAAGGTTCGAGTTCTGGAGAAGGCCACACACAAAGTGAAGAGAGAGACTAGAGGAATTAATTTGAAATAATGGGGACCAGGCGTGGAGTCTGTCTCTAGTGGATGAGACTGCCCACTGTTCTGGTCTTGCTCAAAGCTTTTATTAAGGCAATGGGGAAAACAACCATATCCTTAGGGCAGGCAATTCCAACAACAAAGAGGCAACAAGAATTCACATATCAGTAACAGGTGGAGGGTTGCTTCAACTATCAATGTCTCCATCTAAACTGTGAGTGAATAGCTCTGATCATTCAGAGCAATTAAGGTCGACCAGCCTTCAGGCACATTTCTCTATTAGTGACAATGACCGGTCTCCTGCAAGCATACTTGACACTAATTAGGAAATCACTGTTCAGCCACATTGGGAGAGAAAGGAAAAGAGATCAGAAAAGGATTCATTCCTTGGCTTCTGAGTTGGTGTGTAACTCTTTTCTTTTCCACATTATTTTAGGGAGAAAATCCATTACATTCGGACTGAGGGTAATAATGGGCTTGAAAAGTTGTCCTGTGATGCAGATCTAGTTATTTTGCTGAGGTAAGAAGCTAAGCCTGGAGCAATTCTGGAAAAGCTGCCTGGTTAGTTCTTCACTACAGCCCGGCTGAAACACTATTTGCTCTAGAGGTTTCTAGTGACCGGGACTGAAAAGGGCCCCCATCTGGTATATGCCACCCATTGCCTTCGTTACGTTTACAGTTCCGGTAGCAAGAGCTGAATATAGCACTTTATAGAGACTTCGTTGAAGTATTAATTCGGGTTTAAATTAACACAGAAAAAAAAACACACTGAGAATTTGTGTGCTGGGATGTGCTTATCTTTTTTATCTTTATTGATTAAGGTATTACATATGTGTCCTTATTCGCCCCCCTCTCCCCCCGCCCCCCCCACCGTCCCATTGTGCCTATCTTTTAAATACTGTGTAGTATGCTGAATGTGAGTGTTTCTGTTGCTTTGTGAGGACTGTAACTGCTATGACACTAATTCATGAGTACTCTCTCATGGACAGAGAATAAACTCTTTTTTTCTTCTTTTTTTTTTTTTACTTCACAGTCTCTTTGAAGAAGAGATTATGTCCTACATCCCCCTGCAAGCTGCCTTCCACCCAGGGTACAGCTTCTCTCCCCGCTGTTCACCCTGCTCCTCACCTCAGAACTCCCCAGGTAACTTGAGAAGCTGGCAGTGTATCTCCTGTAAGTGGCCACCTATGTTTCTACTAGATGATGGTGAAAGAAGGACAGTTGTATGCTTGTCTGTCTCTCTGCCACCTGTTTTTGTAATGCCCCAAGACTTGAATGCATTTTACATTTCAAATGGTTTGAATTTTTTTTTTTTTTGCAAAACCAGTATTTCATGACATGTATAAATTATATGAAATTCAAATTTCAATGCCTATAAATAAAATTTTAGTGGAACCCAATAATACTGGTTTAAGTATTTTTAATGGCAACTGTCATTCTACAACAGCCGGTGTGAACAGTAGTGACAGAGACCATATGGCCCCCAAACCCTCAACTATTTACTATCTGTCTGCCAGACCTCTGCTCTAAATTTCTATTACATTACAAATGAATTCTATAAGAACTTAACAGGGGCCCAGCCAGTGTGGCTCAGTTGTTGAGCATCAACCTATGAACTAGGAGGTCACAGTTTTATTCCTGGTCAGGGCATATACCTAGGTTGCAGGCTTGATCCCCAGTGTGGTGCACGAGGTAACCAATCAATGACTCTCTCTCACCATTGATGTTTCTATCTCTTCTTCTTTCCTCTCTGAAATCAATTAAAATATATATTTTTTTAATTTAAAAAGGAAGAGCCCTTTATGAAATCTTTATCCTTATGACTCAGAATGTTAATAGATATCAATTTCGGCAACTTTTCTCATGCTGTAAATAAGTTACTAGGATATATGGTTAGTAGGAACCACCAGACGTCCCCAGGAAGATGCCAAAGAGTTTTCTTATGTGGTATGAAATGGTTCTCCTGAAATTTTCTTTATGTGTTAGAATGAACTTATTCATGATACAAAAAAAATCTTGGTCAATAGTTTTCATTCCAAATGAGGAAATATATATTAAACTGTTTATTGAAAAAGGAAGATACTGCCCTAACCGGTTTGGCTCAGTGGATAGAGCGTCGGCCTGCGGATTGAAGGGTCCCAGGTTCAATTCTGGTCAAGGGCATGTACCTTGGTTGTGGGCACATCCCCAGCAGGAGGTGTGCAGGAGGCAGCTGATCGATGTTTCTCTCTCATCGATGTTTCTAGCTCTCTATTCCTCTCCCTTCCTCTCTGTAAGAAATCAATAAAATATATTTTTTTTAAAAATAAATAGGAAGATACTATTTTTTATATTTTCGATTATTTAAGTGCAATTAAGCCAAGAAATATCCTCATCAAAGAATTTGTAAGAGAAATATAACTTGAAATGTAGTGGAAGACATAAAAATTTCTTGTCAGCAGAATTTTTTCAGTATTATCTTATTTCTACTTATTGTAAAAGTAATTGAAGGAGTAATGGAAATTAAGGGAAACTTCTTGGAGAAAAATCTATGAAGACACATAAATATGCCTCTGGTCGGCCCGTCCTCTACCACTGCTCTATGTATTTGTTCTTTGATAAACAGTGTTGACCTTCAGCCCATGTCCTTCTCTCGGCAGGTTTACAGAGAGCCAGTGCAAGAGCCCCTTCACCGTACCGGAGAGACTTTGAGGCCAAGCTCCGTAATTTCTACCGAAAACTGGAAGCCAAAGGATTTGGTCAGGGTCCAGGGAAAATTAAGTAAGTGCTCCAGTACTTGACACTGAATTCAAAGGGTAGCTTTTTTTATCTGTTTCCCCTTTATACCTTTGTAATATTAATTTGGAAAGTGGATAACATGGTGTGGTAAAAGTTATTTTCATAGTAAAGAGAAAGAAAAAAGTTATAAAGTTAAGAAGAAAGAAAAACGGAAGCTAAGAAATTGAAGAGGAGGCAGAAAGGAAAGGGAAGAGAAGGGCCAGAAAGAAAGAACAGTAGATTTCAGACAAAGGCGTATATAAAAATCACTGGTAGACCTTTTCAGAAAACAATGAATCTTGATCTAAATTAAAATATCGTATATTCCTTTACTTTTTCTTGGGATACATTTAACTCATTAGTCAAATTCATGGGCTCTCTGTAACTTTGTAATAGGAGGCTAAGTTTTTCTCCTTCTAGGTTTTGTGTTTTTGTTTTGTTTTCGAAAAGCCAAACTCTGGAATCCAATTGAAAACATGTTTTTTTAATGGATTTAAAAAAAAAGTAGTCCAATAGGATGGAATGTATCTATAATAATAAAAGCATAATATGCTAATTAGACCAAACAGCTGAACAACCTTCCGGACATCATTCTGGATGAAGCTACAGCATCAGAGACAGAGGCAGAGGCAGAGGAGGTTAGGGGCAATCAGGCAGGCAAGTGAGCAATTAGGAGCCAGTGGTCCCGGAATACAAGAGGGTGCAGGCCAGATAAGGGACCCTCCCCTCCATGCACTAATATTGTGTACCATGCCTCTAGTCTAATTATAAAAGAATACATGTTGTCCTTGTGCTGTCAATGGTTTAAAAAGAGTGTTCTTTAAAAGTCCATCCCTCAACTGATGGAATCTGCACATTCATGGGGTCTAGGGAATGAGACCTGGGCACTCATGACTCACTTAGAATACTGTCCACTGGCAGAGCCTCGAGCCACTACTCATCCCCCACGTGGCTTTTACTCCTTCCTAGGCTCATCATTCGCCGGGACCACTTGTTGGAAGGAACTTTCAATCAGGTGATGGCCTATTCCAGGAAAGAGCTCCAGCGAAACAAACTCTACGTCACCTTTGTTGGAGAAGAGGGGTGAGGCACCAGTAGTTTTATGCAGACACCTCAATGTGGTGGACCAAGCCCCTGAATCGTGGGTGATTTTTCTCAAAAAGAAGCAGATTGTCTCTAAGCCTTTGCCCCATAGTGATTCTAATTGTGGCCTTCTAGGAGGTCTTTCTCTGGGTGTTGCCAAGCTTGAGATTTCATGTTCTTTAAAGCCTAAGATTATTGACAGGTACTAGAGTCTGAGGTACATGATCAAAGTATAAACCAAAAATACAGCCCTAAACTACTGGATCTTCACTTTTTCAAGTGGTGCACACTTTTGAGTATCTGATCAAAAACTCTTCCTCCTCAAGTGCACATATACAATTATATACCAAATATGTAATATGATTTGAGTGGCTTCATGGACAATCATCTCAACCATAGAGGGCAAACCCACCTAAGAGGGCATATCATAATGAACTTGGAAACTTTTTAATTCACACATGTGCACATATGTGCACATACACACACTGTCACAGGAAATCCCCAACAATGTCTTTGTTTTTAAAGGGCCAGCTGTGTGTTTTATCCAACAGTTGTTATATAATTTAAAAAAAAAAAAAAAAAAAAGAGGAAAGGTTAAGGAACATTGCCCTAAGAGTTCACTTATGAAAATCTGAGTAAAAACTTGCCCAAACCAATGACCACATCTTCATGTTTCTATAGCAAATTAATACTTCCACTGGCTTCCACTCAAAAGAGCCAAGGCTGCTCTTGACATTTCCCAGTACTGACTCTGAAAGAGCACACTAGCACCCAGGTAGAGGTAAGTCCCTTGCTTCTTGTTCATAATAGATTCCTGGGCCTCTGCTTTCTCCACAGCCTAGATTACAGTGGTCCTTCGCGAGAGTTCTTCTTCCTTTTGTCTCAGGAACTCTTCAACCCTTACTATGGACTCTTTGAGTATTCCGCAAATGACACTTACACGGTGCAAATCAGTCCCATGTCTGCGTTTGTAGAAAACCATCTAGAATGGTGAGTCTAGAATTTTTGCTTCCTTATGTTTGAAAGTTTTAGACTTTCTTAGTCAGAGGGCAACAGTTTGTAGAGCAGTGTGCCAGATAGAATGGGAGGTGATGAGAGTGAATAGCAAAAGACTTTCTGTTAGTCTTAATCTAGAATACAAAATAAATACTAAAAACACTGCAACTTTAATGACCACTTCAAATTTATGTAAGAAACAGTAATTGCCTTCTGAGGTGTACTTAGGTAAGTACAATAAGTCCTAAATGTTGATAATTCTACTAAAATTAGGAGTCCCAGTGGAGATTCCTTGAGATATATGTGGTTTTGAAATTCTTTGACACTTGTACACTTTTGGACCAATAGCTTTAGCACTGTGGATATCAGCTTCTATATCTTATCTAATCTAATAAAAGAGTAATATGCAAATTAACCATCTTTCCAGGATGCCTAAGTCATGCCCACCAGCCAATCGGGGCGGCTGTATGCAAATTAACACAGCCAAGATGGCGGCTGGCAGCCACAGAGCTAGAGTAAACAGCAGGCTTACGTTGCAACTGCCTGCCTAGGCTGGCTGAGCCTCTGCTCACAGTAACAATGTTTCAATTATAGAAGCCATGGAGCTGAAACAAACAAGAGGCTTCCTTACCTGCCTAGGCCTCGGCTCAAAGCAATAGTGTTTCAATTATAGAAGATAAATAAACCCCAGAAACCTGATTCCAGCCAGCCTCGCTGGGACCTTGGGTCAATGGGAACTGTGGGCAGCTTGAAAGCCTGAAAATGGCCCTCAGCCCCTCATCCAGGATGGCCAGGTACCCCAGTAGGGACTCGAATCCTGAAGGGACTGTGGGCAGCCTGAAAACGGCCCTCAGCCCATCATCCAGGCTTGCCACACCCCAATGGGGTGAGGGTCCACACTGGGGGGCTTGGCCAGCCTACAAACAGTCATCAGCCCCTCACCCAGGCTGGCCAGGCACGCCAGCAGATGGACATCCCCTGAGGGATCCCAGACTGCAAGAGGGCACAGGCTGGGCTGAGGGATCCCCCCCCCACACACTCCCCAAGTGCACAAATTTTTGTGCACCGGGCTCCTAGTTGTAAAATAAGTCTGTTGGATCACATGATCTCTACATGTCTTTCTGACTCAAAAATCCAGTTATCTCTTTGGTTTTCTCCTATTGAGGCATCTATTACCATTTACTGCTATGTGTATGAAGGTAAGTATTATCAATTCCGTACAGTTCTGTAGGGGAGATACTTCAAGTATTAGAAGCCTCCAGAAATCTGCATGGGAAATGAAATATGCATGCACTTTCTTGCTGTGTCTCCACAACACCTGATTTGAAAATTACCCCTGCTCTCACTGCAGGACTTCCAGGACTTCATAAGGAAATGAGTCCTGTAAATTACTAGTATGATTGTTGTGACATTGTTTACTTATGATATGTTGCAATGGCTGCTGGTGATGGGAGTTTCTGAGGTGATACCTGGACCTACTGGACTTACAGGCCAAATGACTGTATTTTGGTTTTGTAGCATCAAATAACCCACCTCTGCCAAGGTGTGTAGCTATGCCATGCCAGCTCTTTTCAAATAGGCTCGTCTCTGTAGTTCTTGAGCTGAGGCAGGAATGAGTCTACATCAAGTATTTGACACAAATGATAAAACAAAAGTTGTCCTTTTCCTGTCATTTCTTTTCCTGTCACTCTCAATAAAGTGATGAAGAAACCTATGAGACAGAAGCACAAAGATAGGCAGGCAGACCAGGCAAGACATTTCCAGGGAATTTATGACCCTGAGAATAGGATGTCCCTAAGTAAGAGGATGTCCTGGCTCAGGGTGGGGGTTCCCTTGGGGCATGAGGCAACCTGGGCGGGGGCCTGTGGTGGTTTGCAAGCCAGCCATGCCCCTATGAGTGAGGGTCCCTGCTGGGTGCCTGGTCAGCCTGAATGAGGGGCTGATGGCTGTTTGCAGGCTGGTTAAGCCCCCCAGTGGGGACCCTCACTCCATGAGGGTGTGTATGGCCAGCCTGGGTGAGGGGCTGAGGGCTGTTTGCAGGCTGGCCACGGCCCCTGGCAACCTAAGCTCTCAGCCCCTCCTTTTTTTCTTTCTTTTTTTTTTTTTTTTCCAGCGCTTCTTTGAGCAGAGGGAAGCAGGTATCTGGGATTTATTTCTCTGCTATAATTAAAACTTTGTAGCCTTGAGTGGAGCTGAGGGCCAGCCAGGGCAGGCAGGAAGCTTGGCTTCCTCCATCGCTGGGGGCAACCCAAGCCTCCTGCTCACTCCAACTCTGTGGCCGCCAGCATATTGGTTGGGTTAATTTGCATACTTATTCCTGATTGGCTGGTGGGCATGGCTTGTGGGTGTAGTGGAGTGACCAGCTCTTACTTAGGTCACATTTAGACAGGGTCAAAGAGTGCTATAAATAATATAAGAATACATATGTACACAGATTATACTTAATATAATCCCTCAGTTATTTCTTAATTTGTGAGCATTAAATTTAAGATGGCATCATAGAGGCCATGAGTTAGAATCTGCAACCAAAAAATAAATATTTTCATCAAATATCATACCACATAGGACGATGCTAGATGTAGTGGGGATACCTTTACTAATTTAGCAATTATAAATTAAGTACATACTATATGCTGGGAGGATACAAAGATGAAATGAGTAAGATCTCTTCCCTGAAAGAGGTGTAATAAGAAGAAGACATAAATGAACCAATAATTATAATACCAAATCATAAGTCACCCCAATAAATTCAATAAGGAAAAAAGCTCCCAACAAACAATGTCCTGGACTGGATGATTTCACAGGTAAATTTTACAAAACATTCAAAGAAAATGTAACACCTATCCATCTCAAACTACTTCAAACATGTCAAGAGGAGAAAAGATTCCAAAATTTATTTTATGAGGCCAGCATTATCCTAATACCAAAACCAAAAAAAGACACCACAAAGAAAATCATAGGCCAATATCTCTGATGAACATAAATGCTAGTATCCTCAACAAAATATTAACAAAATAGATCCAGCAGTACATTAAAAAGATCATATACCATGACCAAGTGTGATTTATTCAGAGATGCAAGGTTGGTACAATACCTGCAAATTAAAGAACATGATACACCATATAAACAAAAAGAGATAAAAATTGCATGATCATGTAAGTAGATGCAATAAAAGCATTTCATAAAAACCAACACCCATCTACACTAATAAAAGAGAAACATGCAAACATGTCACTCCACTACACCCACAAGCCATGCCCACCAGCCAATCAGGAATAAGTATGCAAATTAACCCAACCAATATGCTGGCGGCCACAGAGTTGGAACGAGCAGGAGGCTTGAGTTGCCCCCAGCGATGGAGGAAGCCAAGCTTCCTGCCTGCCCTGGCTGGCCCTCAGCTCCACTCAAGGCTACAAAGTTTTAATTATAGCAGAGAAATAAATCCCAGATACCTGCTTCCCTCTGCTCAAAGAAGCGCTGGAAAAAAAAAAAAAAGAAAGAAAAAAAGGAGGGGCTGAGAGCTTAGGTTGCCAGGGGCCGTGGCCAGCCTGCAAACAGCCCTCAGCCCCTCACCCAGGCTGGCCATACACACCCTCATGGAGTGAGGGTCCCCACTGGGGGGCTTAACCAGCCTGCAAACAGCCATCAGCCCCTCATTCAGGCTGACCAGGCACCCAGCAGGGACCCTCACTCATAGGGGCATGGCTGGCTTGCAAACCACCACAGGCCCCCGCCCAGGTTGCCTCATGCCCCAAGGGAACCCCCACCCTGAGCCAGGACATCCTCTTACTTAGGGACATCCTATTCTCAGGGTCATAAATTCCCTGGAAATGTCTTGCCTGGTCTGCCTGCCTATCTTTGTGCTTCTGTCTCATAGGTTTCTTCATCACTTTATTGAGAGTGACAGGAAAAGAAATGACAGGAAAAGGACAACTTTTGTTTTATCATTTGTGTCAAATACTTGATGTAGACTCATTCCTGCCTCAGCTCAAGAACTACAGAGACGAGCCTATTTGAAAAGAGCTGGCATGGCATAGCTACACACCTTGGCAGAGGTGGGTTATTTGATGCTACAAAACCAAAATACAGTCATTTGGCCTGTAAGTCCAGTAGGTCCAGGTATCACCTCAGAAACTCCCATCACCAGCAGCCATTGCAACATATCATAAGTAAACAATGTCACAACAATCATACTAGTAATTTACAGGACTCATTTCCTTATGAAGTCCTGGAAGTCCTGCAGTGAGAGCAGGGGTAATTTTCAAATCAGGTGTTGTGGAGACACAGCAAGAAAGTGCATGCATATTTCATTTCCCATGCAGATTTCTGGAGGCTTCTAATACTTGAAGTATCTCCCCTACAGAACTGTACGGAATTGATAATACTTACCTTCATACACATAGCAGTAAATGGTAATAGATGCCTCAATAGGAGAAAACCAAAGAGATAACTGGATTTTTGAGTCAGAAAGACATGTAGAGATCATGTGATCCAACAGACTTATTTTACAACTAGGAGCCCGGTGCACAAAAATTTGTGCACTTGGGGAGTGTGTGGGGGGGGGATCCCTCAGCCCAGCCTGTGCCCTCTTGCAGTCTGGGATCCCTCAGGGGATGTCCATCTGCTGGCGTGCCTGGCCAGCCTGGGTGAGGGGCTGATGACTGTTTGTAGGCTGGCCAAGCCCCCCAGTGTGGACCCTCACCCCATTGGGGTGTGGCAAGCCTGGATGATGGGCTGAGGGCCGTTTTCAGGCTGCCCACAGTCCCTTCAGGATTCGAGTCCCTACTGGGGTACCTGGCCATCCTGGATGAGGGGCTGAGGGCCATTTTCAGGCTTTCAAGCTGCCCACAGTTCCCATTGACCCAAGGTCCCAGCGAGGCTGGCTGGAATCAGGTTTCTGGGGTTTATTTATCTTCTATAATTGAAACACTATTGCTTTGAGCCGAGGCCTAGGCAGGTAAGGAAGCCTCTTGTTTGTTTCAGCTCCATGGCTTCTATAATTGAAACATTGTTACTGTGAGCAGAGGCTCAGCCAGCCTAGGCAGGCAGTTGCAACGTAAGCCTGCTGTTTACTCTAGCTCTGTGGCTGCCAGCCGCCATCTTGGCTGTGTTAATTTGCATACAGCCGCCCCGATTGGCTGGTGGGCATGACTTAGGCATCCTGGAAAGATGGTTAATTTGCATATTACTCTTTTATTAGATTAGATAAGATATAGAAGCTGATATCCACAGTGCTAAAGCTATTGGTCCAAAAGTGTACAAGTGTCAAAGAATTTCAAAACCACATATATCTCAAGGAATCTCCACTGGGACTCCTAATTTTAGTAGAATTATCAACATTTAGGACTTATTGTACTTACCTAAGTACACCTCAGAAGGCAATTACTGTTTCTTACATAAATTTGAAGTGGTCATTAAAGTTGCAGTGTTTTTAGTATTTATTTTGTATTCTAGATTAAGACTAACAGAAAGTCTTTTGCTATTCACTCTCATCACCTCCCATTCTATCTGGCACACTGCTCTACAAACTGTTGCCCTCTGACTAAGAAAGTCTAAAACTTTCAAACATAAGGAAGCAAAAATTCTAGACTCACCATTCTAGATGGTTTTCTACAAACGCAGACATGGGACTGATTTGCACCGTGTAAGTGTCATTTGCGGAATACTCAAAGAGTCCATAGTAAGGGTTGAAGAGTTCCTGAGACAAAAGGAAGAAGAACTCTCGCGAAGGACCACTGTAATCTAGGCTGTGGAGAAAGCAGAGGCCCAGGAATCTATTATGAACAAGAAGCAAGGGACTTACCTCTACCTGGGTGCTAGTGTGCTCTTTCAGAGTCAGTACTGGGAAATGTCAAGAGCAGCCTTGGCTCTTTTGAGTGGAAGCCAGTGGAAGTATTAATTTGCTATAGAAACATGAAGATGTGGTCATTGGTTTGGGCAAGTTTTTACTCAGATTTTCATAAGTGAACTCTTAGGGCAATGTTCCTTAACCTTTCCTCTTTTTTTTTTTTTTTTTTTTAAATTATATAACAACTGTTGGATAAAACACACAGCTGGCCCTTTAAAAACAAAGACATTGTTGGGGATTTCCTGTGACAGTGTGTGTATGTGCACATATGTGCACATGTGTGAATTAAAAAGTTTCCAAGTTCATTATGATATGCCCTCTTAGGTGGGTTTGCCCTCTATGGTTGAGATGATTGTCCATGAAGCCACTCAAATCATATTACATATTTGGTATATAATTGTATATGTGCACTTGAGGAGGAAGAGTTTTTGATCAGATACTCAAAAGTGTGCACCACTTGAAAAAGTGAAGATCCAGTAGTTTAGGGCTGTATTTTTGGTTTATACTTTGATCATGTACCTCAGACTCTAGTACCTGTCAATAATCTTAGGCTTTAAAGAACATGAAATCTCAAGCTTGGCAACACCCAGAGAAAGACCTCCTAGAAGGCCACAATTAGAATCACTATGGGGCAAAGGCTTAGAGACAACCTGCTTCTTTTTGAGAAAAATCACCCACGATTCAGGGGCTTGGTCCACCACATTGAGGTGTCTGCATAAAACTACTGGTGCCTCACCCCTCTTCTCCAACAAAGGTGACGTAGAGTTTGTTTCGCTGGAGCTCTTTCCTGGAATAGGCCATCACCTGATTGAAAGTTCCTTCCAACAAGTGGTCCCGGCGAATGATGAGCCTAGGAAGGAGTAAAAGCCACGTGGGGGATGAGTAGTGGCTCGAGGCTCTGCCAGTGGACAGTATTCTAAGTGAGTCATGAGTGCCCAGGTCTCATTCCCTAGACCCCATGAATGTGCAGATTCCATCAGTTGAGGGATGGACTTTTAAAGAACACTCTTTTTAAACCATTGACAGCACAAGGACAACATGTATTCTTTTATAATTAGACTAGAGGCATGGTACACAATATTAGTGCATGGAGGGGAGGGTCCCTTATCTGGCCTGCACCCTCTTGTATTCCGGGACCACTGGCTCCTAATTGCTCACTTGCCTGCCTGATTGCCCCTAACCTCCTCTGCCTCTGCCTCTGTCTCTGATGCTGTAGCTTCATCCAGAATGATGTCCGGAAGGTTGTTCAGCTGTTTGGTCTAATTAGCATATTATGCTTTTATTATTATAGATACATTCCATCCTATTGGACTACTTTTTTTTTAAATCCATTAAAAAAACATGTTTTCAATTGGATTCCAGAGTTTGGCTTTTCGAAAACAAAACAAAAACACAAAACCTAGAAGGAGAAAAACTTAGCCTCCTATTACAAAGTTACAGAGAGCCCATGAATTTGACTAATGAGTTAAATGTATCCCAAGAAAAAGTAAAGGAATATACGATATTTTAATTTAGATCAAGATTCATTGTTTTCTGAAAAGGTCTACCAGTGATTTTTATATACGCCTTTGTCTGAAATCTACTGTTCTTTCTTTCTGGCCCTTCTCTTCCCTTTCCTTTCTGCCTCCTCTTCAATTTCTTAGCTTCCGTTTTTCTTTCTTCTTAACTTTATAACTTTTTTCTTTCTCTTTACTATGAAAATAACTTTTACCACACCATGTTATCCACTTTCCAAATTAATATTACAAAGGTATAAAGGGGAAACAGATAAAAAAAGCTACCCTTTGAATTCAGTGTCAAGTACTGGAGCACTTACTTAATTTTCCCTGGACCCTGACCAAATCCTTTGGCTTCCAGTTTTCGGTAGAAATTACGGAGCTTGGCCTCAAAGTCTCTCCGGTACGGTGAAGGGGCTCTTGCACTGGCTCTCTGTAAACCTGCCGAGAGAAGGACATGGGCTGAAGGTCAACACTGTTTATCAAAGAACAAATACATAGAGCAGTGGTAGAGGACGGGCCGACCAGAGGCATATTTATGTGTCTTCATAGATTTTTCTCCAAGAAGTTTCCCTTAATTTCCATTACTCCTTCAATTACTTTTACAATAAGTAGAAATAAGATAATACTGAAAAAATTCTGCTGACAAGAAATTTTTATGTCTTCCACTACATTTCAAGTTATATTTCTCTTACAAATTCTTTGATGAGGATATTTCTTGGCTTAATTGCACTTAAATAATCGAAAATATAAAAAATAGTATCTTCCTATTTCTTTTTAAAAAAAATATATTTTATTGATTTCTTACAGAGAGGAAGGGAGAGGAATAGAGAGCTAGAAACATCGATGAGAGAGAAACATTGATCAGCTGCCTCCTGCACACCTCCTGCTGGGGATGTGCCCACAACCAAGGTGCATGCCCTTGACCAGAATTGAACCTGGGACCCTTCAATCCGCAGGCTGATGCTCTATCCACTGAGCCAAACCGGTTAGAGCAGTATCTTCCTTTTTCAATAAACAGTTTAATATATATTTCCTCATTTGGAATGAAAACTATTGACCAAGATTTTTTTTTGTATCATGAATAAGTTCATTCTAACACATAAAGAAAATTTCAGGAGAGCCATTTCATACCACATAAGAAAACTCTTTGGCATCTTCCTGGGGACGTCTGGTGGTTCCTACTAACCATATATCCTAGTAACTTATTTACAGCATGAGAAAAGTTGCCGAAATTGATATCTATTAACATTCTGAGTCATAAGGATAAAGATTTCATAAAGGGCTCTTCCTTTTTAAATTAAAAAAATATATATTTTAATTGATTTCAGAGAGGAAAGAAGAAGAGATAGAAACATCAATGGTGAGAGAGAGTCATTGATTGGTTACCTCGTGCACCACACTGGGGATCAAGCCTGCAACCTAGGTATATGCCCTGACCAGGAATAAAACTGTGACCTCCTAGTTCATAGGTTGATGCTCAACAACTGAGCCACACTGGCTGGGCCCCTGTTAAGTTCTTATAGAATTCATTTGTAATGTAGTAGAAATTTAGAGCAGAGGTCTGGCAGACAGATAGTAAATAGTTGAGGGTTTGGGGGCCATATGGTCTCTGTCACTACTGTTCACACCTGCTGTTGTAGAATGACAGTTGCCATTAAAAATACTTAAACCAGTATTATTGGGTTCCACTAAAATTTTATTTATAGGCATTGAAATTTGAATTTCATATAATTTATACATGTCATGAAATACTGGTTTTGCAAAAAAAAAAAAAATTCAAACCATTTGAAATGTAAAATGCATTCAAGTCTTGGGGCATTACAAAAACAGGTGGCAGAGAGACAGACAAGCATACAACCGTCCTTCTTTCGCCATCATCTAGTAGAAACATAGGTGGCCACTTACAGGAGATACACTGCCAGCTTCTCAAGTTACCTGGGGAGTTCTGAGGTGAGGAGCAGGGTGAACAGCGGGGAGAGAAGCTGTACCCTGGGTGGAAGGCAGCTTGCAGGGGGATGTAGGACATAATCTCTTCTTCAAAGAGACTGTGAAGTAAAAAAAAAAAAGAAGAAAAAAAGAGTTTATTCTCTGTCCATGAGAGAGTACTCATGAATTAGTGTCATAGCAGTTACAGTCCTCACAAAGCAACAGAAACACTCACATTCAGCATACTACACAGTATTTAAAAGATAGGCACAATGGGACGGTGGGGGGGGGCGGGGGGAGAGGTGGGCGAATAAGGACACATATGTAATACCTTAATCAATAAAGATAAAAAAGATAAGCACATCCCAGCACACAAATTCTCAGTGTGTTTTTTTTTCTGTGTTAATTTAAACCCGAATTAATACTTCAACGAAGTCTCTATAAAGTGCTATATTCAGCTCTTGCTACCGGAACTGTAAACGTAACGAAGGCAATGGGTGGCATATACCAGATGGGGGCCCTTTTCAGTCCCGGTCACTAGAAACCTCTAGAGCAAATAGTGTTTCAGCCGGGCTGTAGTGAAGAACTAACCAGGCAGCTTTTCCAGAATTGCTCCAGGCTTAGCTTCTTACCTCAGCAAAATAACTAGATCTGCATCACAGGACAACTTTTCAAGCCCATTATTACCCTCAGTCCGAATGTAATGGATTTTCTCCCTAAAATAATGTGGAAAAGAAAAGAGTTACACACCAACTCAGAAGCCAAGGAATGAATCCTTTTCTGATCTCTTTTCCTTTCTCTCCCAATGTGGCTGAACAGTGATTTCCTAATTAGTGTCAAGTATGCTTGCAGGAGACCGGTCATTGTCACTAATAGAGAAATGTGCCTGAAGGCTGGTCGACCTTAATTGCTCTGAATGATCAGAGCTATTCACTCACAGTTTAGATGGAGACATTGATAGTTGAAGCAACCCTCCACCTGTTACTGATATGTGAATTCTTGTTGCCTCTTTGTTGTTGGAATTGCCTGCCCTAAGGATATGGTTGTTTTCCCCATTGCCTTAATAAAAGCTTTGAGCAAGACCAGAACAGTGGGCAGTCTCATCCACTAGAGACAGACTCCACGCCTGGTCCCCATTATTTCAAATTAATTCCTCTAGTCTCTCTCTTCACTTTGTGTGTGGCCTTCTCCAGAACTCGAACCTTGAACAGGAACCCTGAACCACGCGGGACGTGTAAGGGGCTCCCACATCTGGTGCCCAACATGGGGCTTGAACCCATGACCCTGAGATTAAGAGTCTCATGCTCTACCGACTGAGCTAGCCGGGTGAAGTTTCTGTATGTTGCCTGGGTCCCGGTCTGAGCTGGGCTGGTCTGAGCTGGGCATGGGAAGCGGGAAGCAGCCATGGGGGCAGGAGACCTCCCTCAGAAGGGGTGAGTGTTCAAGCCCATGCATTGTTATACTAGTATTCTTGGTATTCAAAGTTCATATTGCAGGTTCCCAGGATATTCTACAAGGAATCACCTGTCCTCAGACTCACAGGGACAGAAGCTAAGGAACACAACAAAGGTAGGTCCTTAAACAGCCATGACCATCAGGAGTGGAGCTGGACAAGGAGAGAGGCTGAAGGACTGTTGTGGGCTCAGGACATCTTGGAAGTCATGGAAAGAGAGTGAAGGGATGTCTCTTGAGAAACCTTATGCCTGATGGAAAATGTATAAGGCACTCTGAGCACAGAGAGTCTGACTTCCAGAACACAGGAGAGCCTCTCAGATTGGCCGGAGCACAGGCCTACACTTCTCTCTGTTTGATTGTAGTTTATACATTCTGAGTCTTTTTTACAATCTCTAACTCCAATCTGACAAATTATTCCAATAAATCTATGGGTAAATAGCATTTATTTTGATCGAATGAACTTTGTAATGGGCTTTTCTGACATTCAAATATTCAAGTACTGTAAATATCATAACCAAGATTAATTCAATTGCATGCATGCTTCAAACAATTTTTTAAAAAATGTCTCGAAGCAATGCAGCATGAATCTGGGAAGGTTTGCCAGTAGAGAACAATTTTAAAAACAATATTTAACTTTTACATTTCTTTTGCATGTTGGAATCCCAAAGCCCAATGTAACGGTGTTAGCAGGTGGGGGCGTTAGGATGTGATTAGGTCATGAAGGCAGAGCCCTCTTGTCTGAGATTAGTGCCCTTGTCTTTTCTTACATGTGAGGATATGAGAAGTTTGTAACCTGAAGGAGGCCCTCATTCTGATTATGGCAGCAACAAGGTCTTGGACTTCGAGTCACCACACTGTGAGCAGTAATTTTCTGCTGTTTAGAAGCCACCCAGTCTGTGGTGCTTTGTTATAGCAAGCCCCAAAGGACAAAGACAGACACCATCACCCACTCATCCTCAGAAGCATCACACCTGGCTATCATTCCTGGCTCCTCACTCCCACGTTCAAGCTGCCACCAGCCCCTATTGTGTTTGTATGCATGCTATCACCACAAGCTCTTCCCTCCCCTCCATCCATGCTATACTCTCCTCCATACAAGGCGATTAATATCATAGTCTCCTAGTAACCCCATCTCCTATCCCACCTCCAATCAAGCCATTATTCTCTACAGAACAGCCCAAGAGGTAATTAAAAGCACAAATTTATCTCTCTTTCTTTCCTGATGAAAACTCTTTAATCACTTTGTAAATAAAATTTACTTCAGATAAAATCCCAGTTCCTTTCCATTGCAGACAAGCCTCCCTTTCCGATTTCACCATAGTCCCAATCCACCTAAGCCATGCTGGCGTTTTTTCACTCTTCACCTACATCAAGCCTTTTCTTGCGTCGGGCCTCCGTGCACTCTCTCCCTGATCCCCACCTTGCATCTTAGGGACAGTTTCTTCTCATCCTTCAGGTTTCAGTTTAGTGTCACCTGCCTAGAAAAGCCTTCCCTGCATTCTGCTTAGGATGGAAGTCCTCCTCCCCTGCACCAGCATATTACCTACTATTGCTGAGTTCTGATTGCATCCTTCATGACCCTTCACAAATTCTATGGCTATATATTTGGCTTTAAAAAAGCACGAAAAAACAAAACAAGCCAAACTTGTCTGTCATCTGTCTCCCTTAACAGATTGCAAGTGCCATCAGGGTAAGACCTATGTCTGTTTTGCTTGCTACTACATACGTAAGCGTAGCACAACCCTGATTCACAACAGTTGCACAATAAGAGCACTAGTTGAAGGAAAGAATGAATGAATAAAAACTGCTACCATGACCCTTAAAATGAACAGATATCATTAGCCTCTGGGTTTTCTGGCTCCATCTTCCCCCTCTATGTGTGGCTTCCTTAGGATTTGCTGCTGAAAACAGTTTCCCGAAACTCATTCTCTACCCTCTAAGCCAGCAACTGATTTTGTGGACTCAAGACAGTGGATCCGTGGCTCCCTGAAAAGAGCTATGGCTGAATGAGGGTCACTGTCCTCACCTTGGTACCACAGAGGAAGCATTAAGTTCTCCCTTGGGACAGGGTCATGGGAAGACGTGCTTTTATTTTCAACTCTTGGACCTTTAAGATGGAGCTGACTCACACTCACATCACATCCAGGAGCTGGCAAAGGTTCAGTCATAGCAAGCAGGGCCCAGCTTCCCAGTTCCCTTAATAGTGACCTCCTAAAGAGCAAGTTCTTATTCTTGTCATTCTACCTTTTTAATCTCATCCCCTCTTAGTTTCTGAGGTCACTGTTGGTCAACTGTTTTTGATGAAATATTTGGATTCCCAACCTCGGGTCCACGAGTCCTTCATTTGAAATTATATGCAAAGGCTTATGTTTATATGTGAGAGCAAGCCTATAATGTTTCTTACCATATTCTTTAAAGGGACAGGGACAGGAAGAGATTAACCAAAGAATTTATATGCATATATGCATAACCCATGAAGACAGACAATAATGTGGTGAAGAGCTGCTGGGGGTGGGGTGGAGGGGATGAATGGCGGGGGGGGGGGAAGGGATGTTTGGAATACTTTCAACATAAAGATAAATTTTAAGAAAAGATTATTAGTTTCTATACTAAACAATTTCCATGGTTTTCTCATTTCCCTCACTCCAAGTCCCCCCATGTGTGGAAAATCATAATTGTATAATTCCACACTGCAACAAAACTCTTAAGATAAAGAAAAGTTATATTACACAATAAGGCTCAAAAGTTTACTTCTCTTTAAAAATATACTCTTTTACTTGTAGTAGCAAGCAAAACTGACCTAGGTCATACTCTTATGGAGGTTGTACTGTTTCTACTTTCAAATTATTTAAATGGGACTCATGCCTTTAGTGAATTCAAATTTCTCTAAAAAGTAAGCAGTGAACTAATTACTTAGTGGTGGAACCAATACATTAAAAAATATTCAAGAGCAGAAATGTGTCTAAAACTTTTTAGTTAGTATAACGCCTCTGAAACTTCTTTGAAAATCCCTTAGATTATTATGTGCTGTGAGAAAATAATGCAGCCCATGAATAAATGACCCATACGACGGAGCATGGCATTGCCTTTAGCAGCACAGTGATGAAATTTGGCCACAGTCGAACATAAGTGGAAGTGACAATACTCATGCTTAAGCTCAACTGTTTGTGCTAAAGGCCTTTTCCTTCACTCCAAAAACAATGTTTTCTATCTTTAAAGGACCAGGTTCTGAGGGTCAGAGAGGGTACACAGACAAGGTCCTGCACTAAAGAGCTTATAGTGTTGCAGGGAGACATAAGTACATGATAGAATAACAGAGATGAGGGGAAATACCTTAGAGATACAAAAAGAATGTTTAATGTAAGGCACAAGAAATCCTAGAGTCTGCTTGAATCACCAAATCTTTACATTTGATTTGAGCCTTTAAAATAGGATGAGTTATCCACAGGAGGAAAGCCATTCCAGAAAAGGAGAAGGCAGGAGAGAGGGACAGCTCATTTGGTGGAAAAGGAAGATGATGGGAGAATAATACCAACACAGGATGGAGAGTTAGGGTAGGGCCAGACTTTGGAGACCATGGAAATTGTGCTTAGAAATCTTTATTTCCTATGCAATGACAGCCATAGGAGCTTTTGTTGAGGGACAAGAGTGACATAATTTGATTGGTTCTATAAGAAGATAATTCTGGTTACAGTAGGATGATAGAGGATATCTTCTAAGAGACCCCTGCCAACTTCAGGAGAGAAATGATGAAACTCTAAATACTGGTCATGATAGAGAAGAGAATAAAAAGGGCTAGAAGAGAAAAAGTGAGGAGGTGAAATGTTTAGATGTGGAGATAAAGACAGAGGAAGGAACGGAGAGAGAATGGCCAATTTGGAGGATGGTAGTTCTAATTTACAAAGGCAAAAACACAGGGAAAAGAGGTGTCAATGAGGGGTCCTGGAGGGCACGAATATAACTGATATGTCCTGGCAGGATTAATAAGGATTTGAATCACAAAGAGGTTATTTCCCAATGTTGGTGATTTATTGAGGAAGTAGACAAAATAGAGCTTTACAGTTGTCTGACAGACTCAAAAGACACCAAATGGGAGGTAAGGGATTGGTGGAGTAACGGTGCTCACCCACTTTGTCTGGTCTTTTACACACATCCCCTTTTAGCATTTCAGTAGTGCCTATATTGTGACCCTATTTCAGTGATGAGAAGACAAAGGGTAGAGGATTAAATAAATGGCTTGATTGTTAGTCCGCATGTGAGCTAGAATTAGGACTACAAGGGATCACTCTTAATATCCATGCATCTCCAGCTTTTGAAATTCTGAACAGTAAACTGAAAGAGAGAGGTGTTTAACTATCTTGGTGGGAAAGTGGGATTTAGCTTCAGGAGATATTTTTTCTTTTTATCACTTTATGTGACTATTCCTTCCAAATGAAGAGATTTAGATTTCCAGAGACACTTCCTCAAATATGACCGCAATAAACAACAGAACATATGTGATACTTTTAGGAAAACTGAAATGTATATGATACTTTTTGTTTGCCTCTTTTGAATATGGTCATTTTATATACGATTTACTATTAAATAATTTTATTTAAAAAAATGTATATGGTGCTTTACATAAAAACTTTTTAATTAAAAGTATGCTGCTTCCTTCCAAATCAATGGAAATCATTTTAGCATCATTATGAATCATACGTAACCTGACAATACTGACTATTGCCGATTGTTACACTTCTGAGAACATTAGAACCCTCTGGCCTTCATTTTGAGTATTCAAATTGTAATTTAAATGCATGGATAGAAAACAGCAAAGCCTACTGCTCTGTCTCCCCACAGAGGTGCTGTTCCATCTTGAAAGACAGCTGAGGAGACCTAGAGTTACACGGGGACGGGCAAGTCCCTACCTGAGGGTGTGGTTTCTTGCTAAGCTTGGCTGACGCTCTTGCAGCATTTCAAAAATGTTTGGCTGGCGAAGAAATGCCACGATCTTGTCATTATACGCTGAAACGACAGAAGGGCAGAGTTGTGCTTCAGTCTGCAGACCACAGATGATTTCTCTGATGATTGCAAGATGGCTGCTTGACATGAGAATTTAGAAGTTTGAGGGGCAGGCAGCATTGTATCAAAAAATCTAAGCTCCCGAGGGTGTTTCCAGTGATATAATAGCATTATTATTTTTAAACTATCGCCCCAGAAGTGAACTTGATCTAAGTTAATCATCCTAATATTCCAGAAATTTAATGATGTGTTAACTCATTACTGTGTGATTGGATAAAATACAAAGTAGTTCTCCCACAGCGAAGTCTTACTCTCTTCTTAATAAACTCTCTTGGTCATTTTGCCATAGTTTTTAGCACAAGATTCTTTATGAGTTCAAATAAATCTTTTTCCGAGCACTTGACACTGAGGACCTGTGGTCATAAGTTGATTTCCTGGAGTTCAACTATCCAAATCCATTTAGACTCTCCCACCTCTTTTCCCCTGATACAAGTGGCATGCGTTTTGAAAAGAGGCAGCTGAGTTGGGGAATCAAGACTGTCGACTTATCCCCATACACACAAGGGAAGAGAGGTTTAAATTAAAAACTGCATCTAACAGCAACAAATTCATGACCTCATTAAATTATGCTCCCCTGGACTTAGCTAACAAATCAATGAATAGAGTAAAGAAGAAGGGAAATGTGGGTCTGGAAGATATTAGGGAAGAAGGAGGTGAGGGATGAGGGAGGACAAAGCGAGGAGGAAGGAGAAAGGGAAAAGAGTCAAAGGGGAGGGGAGGATGGGCGCAAACAATAAAGGGGGAGACTATGCCATAAAAGAGGAGGAAAAATAACTCAACAGAATCCTCAATATTAAAGGATTCACAACAAGAGAAGCAAGGTTAATTACTGAGTACCCAGGGGTTCTAAAAGCATGATACATACCCAGTGGCAATGACTCATGCTGATGCTGGCTTCGGATAGCAGCTACGAGGCTGTGTCCTGGCCGGGCCATGAAAGAGGTTCCTCTGTTCCTACAGACATCTGAGGCCTAATTTCAAAATAAAATGTTTAGTGTTTGCTCATTGAGTATGATGTTGGCCGTGGGTTTGTCATATATAGCTTCATTACATTGAGGTATATTCTATTGACAGTGAAATGTCTGTAATACTCAGTTTCTTTTTATGGTGTGAAGTGACCTGACAATAATACTGCAGTTGCCTTAAAATATTAAAGAGCTTGGACATTTTAAATAAATTAAGAGGACATATTTCGAGTTGATGCAGAGTTTTGAATTTGTACACTATCATTTTATGCTTAGTACTTTCTGAAGTATTGTACAATTGCTACCAGACAGGGGGGCTAGCTGTGTTGAGCTGGGAAGTTGGGGCACTGCTTTCTACAATCTGTGAAATGTTTCCTGTTGAGTGTCTGGTATCTGGAGGGTCTTGACACCCACATAACACTTGCAGATGTGTAATACTGCCCTCTGCAGGGTCACACACATCTTTTATGTGTATGTTTTCAGTAGTATCTTGAAACAAGGATACCTAAGATGATCTCATGAAAGAAAAATTCATTTGATCACAGTGGCATTGAAACATGAGTCCCCTTGATTGGAAATAGTTGCATCTCTTAGAGTCCACAGATGGCTCCTCTGAAATTAAAGGTCTTTTTCTTTGCACATGAGGCTCTCATTAAAACAAGTGATGACACACCAACAACTAGCTCTTCGTTTAAGACTTATGTTTGCTATCTGGAAGCTTTTAGGGAGATTGTTATTTTTCCAGTTTCTTCTGAGGTGTAGGTCCACTCTGGGTTCTTCCTAGAATGACTCTGAGGGGGCCAAATAGATATTTCTTTTTTTTCTGACAGTTTTTTCATTATTTCCCTCACTCTAAAATTCAACTTTAAAAGCTGTTTTATGGGATATTGTTTGCAGTGCCCTCATCTCTTGATGTTATAAAAAGATATTAGGACATAAAAATGGATTTTCTCATAATATCATCAGAAACTGTTTGAAGTAGAAAAGGGCTATATTTTGAGTTTTGGTTTGAGAAAAGAGGATAGGACAGATTATGGGTTATAGAGACTTTCAGAAAGGCAATGACTGTGAGCTTAAGAAAGGTGGCATCCTTTCATTGGTCAGCAGCGGGTAAGCATCTAATCTAATAAAAGAGTAATATGCAAATTAACCCTCACGCCCACACCCACAAGCCATGCCCACAAACCATGCCCACTAACCAATCAGGAGCAAATATGTAAATTAACTCAACTAAGATGGCCTCAGCCATGGAGTTGCCCCAGGCAATGGAGGAAGCCAGGGCTCTGTGGGCCCTGAGCTCTACTCAAGGCTACAAAGTTTCAATTATAGAAGGTAAACAAACCCCAGATACTTGCAGGGCTGGGACCTTGGGTTGCCAGGGGCAACCCAGGCTTCGACGGGGGACCAAGGCAACAAAGTTTCAATTATAGAAGTTAAATAAATCCCAGATACCTGTTTCCATCCAGGCACCTCAGTAGGGACCCAAACCCTGAAGGGGCTGTGGGCAGCCTGAAATGGCACTCTACCCCTCACCTAGGCTGGCCAGGCACCCCAGTAGGGACCCGAACCCTGAAGGGACTGTGGGCAGCCTGAAACAGCCCTCTGCCCCTCACCCAGGCTGGCCAGGCATGCCAGCAGGTGGATATCCTCCGAGGCGTCCCAGACTGCGAGAGGGCACAGGCCAGGCTGAGGGACGCTCCCCCCCCCGCCCCTGAGTGGACAAATTTTTGTGCACCAGGCCTCTAGTAGGTAATAAAAGATATAAACTAGAACAGCCCGTGGTAGAACGAGAACAGGGTACTCCTTGTGCTTGGTTAATTTCTCCTAGATCTCAGCCACTTAGAAACAGTTCTGGCTCCACAGAGGCAGAGTCTGTGGACCTGTGAGCTAAGGGTGGGGAAAGGGCATTACCTCTCCAGCACTGTAACTGCGGAGCCTCTGGAGGTGCTGGCGATGCATCAGATGATTAGGAAGACGGCCATTCTGAAGAGGGATTCGGGGGTCAATGAAAGTGGTTGCTCGACTGTTGTGGTCCACGAAAAAAGACTGCAGACAGACCAGTGAAAAAAACACGCCATGAGAATGAGTCAGAGTGAAGTGAACCATGTAAGGGAATGCTACAGGGCCAAGGCATCATGTTTATTTCTGTTTCTCTTTTTTATCTGCTCAAAATTAGATGGAAAACTGGGTACTGTGCATCTGTTTGCACAGTAGTTGAAGGAAGCAATAGCAGTCATTAACACTTTACACTGTGAAGTTATACAGTAGTAATAACAACACTTTATTTCATATGCAAAATAAGATAAATAGAACTTTTGATGGATAAATAATACTAGTGATTAATAACTTAGAATTTTACTTTTTAAAAAATGCTTTTTAATATAGAATTAGTAGAGTCTCACTGATAAAAAAAAGTGAAAGGATAAAATAATAAAAAGAAAATAACTTAAATTGTGCCAAATAACACAATCTAAAGGCAATCACGAAAATATTTTGGTAATTAAAAAAATACATTTTTATTGATTTCAGAGCGGAAGGGAGAAGGAGAGATAGAAACATCAATGATGAGAGAGATTTTGAGATCTTGAGAAAGAAGAACAAAGTTAGAGGCTACCTGATATTAAGATGTACTTCAAGATTATAGAAATCAAAAAAGCATGGTACTGTCATAAAAACAGATAGATAGATCAATGAAACAGAATAAAGAGTCCAGAAATAAACCCACACTTATCTAAACTAATAAAAGCGAAATAGTAAAATTAACCGTTTCTCCGAGACAGGGTAAGCCACGCCCACCAGCCAATCAGAGTGGCTGTATGCAAATTAGCCCAGCCAACATGGAGGCCGCCACTCACGGACCTGAGTAAACGGCAGTTTCCATTGCGGCAGGAGCGAAAGTGAAGCTGCGCCCGCTCCACTTAAACTGGCTCTAGCGAAACACAGGTTTGAAACAATATAACAATCATAGAATCCTCAGGAGCTGAAGGAAAGAGCAGCCCGGGCCTAACCAGTAAAAGTAACAATTGTGTCATTATAGACGCTGCGAGGTGAGGCAGAGGAGGCTTCCTTAGTAGTTAGTAGGCCGCCTTAAAGGAACAGTGTATCAATTATAGAAGATAAACCCCAGGCCTTCAAGGAACAGCATCAATTATAGGAGATAAACCCCAGAACCTGCGTCCAGCCAGCTTTGCTGGGACGTTGGGTCAATGGGAGCTGTGGGCAGCCTTAAAGCCCCTCACCCAGCCTGGTCAGGCACACCAGCAAGTGGACATCCCCCGGGGGGTCCCAGACTGTGAGACGGCACAGGCCGGGCTGAGGGACCTCCCGAGTGCACAGAGCAGCTGCAGGGCGGGACAGCGCAGGACCCAGGACCCGTGAATGGGAAAGAGGCGGCAGGGTTGGAGGGCACCGCGAAGCAGGTAAGAGGCGGCAGGGGATTGGCGGCCTGCTTGGTGGGCTTCCCAGGCCCTTTGTGGGGCATCAGGGAGCGGGAAAGAGGTGGCAGGGGGTCGGTGGCCTGCTTGGCAGCTGTCCAGGCCCTTGGAGGAGCATTGGGGAGCGGGTAAGAGGTGGCAGGGGGTCGGCGGCCTGCTTGGTGGGCTTCCCAGGCCCTTTGCGGGGCATCGGGGAGCGGGAAAGAGGTGGCAGGGGGTCGGTGGCCTGCTTCGTGGC
>PVJC01015315.1:0-21064 GCA_004026665.1 Murina feae
AAGGCATCAGCCACCACCTGCCCAGCCCACTCTGCTGCCCGCTGGTTTCCATGATTCACCCGCCGCTCTCTCCGAGGCTCCCGGCCGCCATCTTGCCTGGGCTAATTTGCATACAGCCACTCTGATTGGCTGGTGGGCGTGGCTTACCCTGGCTCGGAGAAACGGTTAATTTTACTATTTCGCTTTTATTAGTTTAGATACTAGGGCCCCAGTGCACCAAATTTGTGCATGGGAGGCTGGGGGGGGGGGTGGTTCCTCAGCCCAACCTGCACCCTCTCCAATATGGAGTTCTTGGGGACTCTCACAATCCAGGACCCCTGGTTCTTAACCGCTAACCTGCCTACCTGCCCTAACCACTCTGCCTGCCTGCCTGCCTGATCCCCCTAACTGCCCTCCCCTGCCGGCCTGGTCACCCCTATTAACTTTCTTTTTTAATCTTATCCCCTTCACGCACAATTGTATTTGACTTCCTTATTGGCTTCTTCCTCTCACACAATTTTTCTCCTTTATATAACACTTTTCCTACTGACTCATCATTTATAAACTTTTCTTTCCTCCTTATTTCCTACTTCTGTTCCATCATTCTTCCCATTTTTCTACTACCCTCTTTCCCTTCCCACATTCCTTCTTTCCTTTATCTTTACCCCTGCCCACCCTCCCCTTTTCCTTCCTTCCCACCTTAATTTTTTCTTCACTTCCTCTCTCTGACCTGCTTTACTCCCTCCCTCATTCCTTCCTTCTTCCCATTCTTCTTTTAAGCTCTACCAGCTCCCCCTTTGTAACTTTTCTTCCCTCCTTTTTCTCTCATGCTACCTTTGCCATATATTTTTCCCTACTTACTTCCACTGTTTTAATACCTATCTATCTACCTGCCTAATTATCCACTATCATTTATCTTTTTTTCTTTTATGACTTCTACTTTTAAAATCTGTCTCCAGTACACAACTATACTTGGTTTTCATTATAGGCCCTACAGTTCACTCATACATCCTCTTTTCTTAACTCTGCTGTCCACTGATTCTTTTATAAAGTTCTTCCCTCCATCCTGTTCCACCCCTCCTCCACCTGGTTACTTCCCCCCAAACTCTCCCTGGCTGCTGCTCCCTTCACTCACCCCCTGCCCATCTCTCCCTCTCTTGGCTCCCGTGGGTTCACCCCAGCTCTGAAGGGAGACGGGGCCTCTCACAGGAGACAGGCCAGCTGGCTGCTCCCACCCCTCCTTGGCTGCTGCCTGGAATCCATCGCGGGGCACACATACTGTGCCCCGCAATAGATCGATTCCCAGGCCGCAGCTGAGGGACTGGCTGGCTGCTCCCACCCTGCTCCTCCCATCCCGTGGCTGTGGCCACTGGCTGCCCCGCGCTGCAGCCTGGATCGCGACCACAGGCCCGCTCACTCCTCCTGCCTCGCAGCTGCCGCCTGGATCCCGGGGCAGAGGTCTTTTCTCTGCCCTGCTGGACCCCAGTGCATGGCTTCTCCCAGGGCTGTGGCCTCCGCCATCTTGGCTGGGCTAATTTGCATACAGTTGTTCTGACTGGCTGGTGAGTGTGGCTTAGGCATCCCGAAGAAACGGTCAATTTTAATATTGTGCTTTTATTAGATTAGATATGAGGTCCCTAGAACCATAAGGAATGCAAAAAATTCACTGTTAATAACTCATTCTAATAATAATTGCTCCCCTTAAAAATCAAATTGTCCCCCTGTTCCCCACATTGGGAACCACTGGTCTAGAGGGTAGAGAAGGCTTCACTGAGGAGGTGAGGTTTAATGGGTGCCGGAAAGGGAGAAGGATGAGGTCAGGCTTAAGGGAGAACAAACAGTAGATGTGATCAGGACTTTAAGATCTGGTCCTGTTTATAGCAAGTTCCAGGAACTGAAAGGCAGCCTGAATGACACCTGCCTAGAAAACGCAAACAAGGGATTGTGCAAAAGAACACTGGATGGATCCATGTTGCATCACTTTGTAATCATATCTAAAGCTGTGGAATTGCAATGAATTTACTCTAGTAAAGACGGTTTGTGGTTCCATTGTCTACATCCTTACATAAAGGATGTTGTAAACAACATCCTACATAGAGAATGTTGATATAGTCCTCAAGACTCAATTAGGAACTTATTTGTAAAATATCAGTTCCTGAGCCCCACTCCCCAGAGATTCTGATTTGATATATTCAGAATGGGATATAGGAACTTGTATGTTAAGCAGGCACTCGTGGTTACTTAGAAAACCCTAGAAAAGTTGAGTGTAACATTACTTGCAAAGAACTACCAGAGCTGTTGGAATGTCTGTCAGACTCATCCCATGGAGATGGGTTAAACTAGCCTTATTGACCTTTATATGGGAGACACTTTGGTAAGTTCTTTGTGCATATCAGCCCTTTCAATTTAACACAACAAGGGGGCACTATGAGTATCTCCATTTTACAGAGGAATAAATTGAAGCATGAGACTAGATGAATTTCTAAGGTCACATAGCTCGTAAGTGACAATGTAGGCACCTGAACCTCAAGTTTACATGGCTCTGCAGCCATGTGCTTTTGAAGTATAGTAGCTAGCTAGCATTTAGTGCAACAGTTCTCAACTTGTTGGTTACAATCCCTTTGGCAGTTGAACGACCCTGTCACAGGGGTCGCCTAAGACCATCCTGCCTATCAGATATTTACTTTACAATTCATAACAGTAGCAACATTACAGTTAGGAAGTAGCAACGAAAATAATTTTATGGTTGGGTCACAACATGAGGAACTGTATTTAAAGAGCCAGAAGGTTGATTTAGTGTCTTCTGATCATGACTTGGTGCTTCACATATTTTGACTTCTCATTTATCATGTAATCCAGAAAGTCTTGGGTTGTGGACCTGATTTGAACCAAGGATCTGCTGTTGATTCTCT
Organism: Murina feae; assembly: GCA_004026665.1. NCBI lineage: Eukaryota > Metazoa > Chordata > Mammalia > Chiroptera > Vespertilionidae > Murina > Murina feae. The sequence goes on from PVJC01015315.1 coordinate 2,892, forward strand.
TAAAAAACCTGGCAATAGCCTGTTGAACCTCATCCATTCCTTCTACTTGCTCTGTGATTTTATTAATCTTCTTTGCTAAACAAAAATACAGATTGCTTGGAAAAATACAATACGGACAACTCAAGACAGAATTAAAATTTTCTAGATGATGAACTTTCAACATAGTTTGTTTCACGATCCAAAGGCATTCTGTTCCTAAATTTAAAAAATAATAAAATTGAGTTTATTTTAAAAACTCCATTGCCAACTTATTTAGAGCCTTATTGGATGAGTCATATTTTTAACTTTCACTTCCCATCAACTTTAACATAATCTGTCAAGGAATAGATGGGCCAGTTGACTTCAAATGAGTTTGCCTTTCATGCAAGTGCTGTTCCGTCCGCTGGCCACAGAAATGGTTTCAGGTCATTCTAATTTATTAAATTAATTTTGGAGATGAAATTATTTTGCCCAATAACTGGAATGCTAATGAGATTCATTGTAATGGTTCAGTTCAGGTTTGTTGGTTCGAAAATAAACGCCTTCATTTCAATATTTGCCTTTTGGCTGCAGCCCGTTAACCTGTCACACACCGTAACCTCATTAACATCACCACATAATTGTAAGTTAATGTGCACCTAGTTTTTGTAAGGCAAATTTGCATCAGTAATGCCAAGTTTTGCCCCCTAAATATACCTTTGAATTGGCTTTTCCAACAGATGGGTTGATCGGAGTGACATAACTGATAACTTTTAAACACAATAGCTTTATTGGTGCTTTGAGAGGTACAAATTTGAGCTGATTTTTAGAATTTGGAATAAAGTGGGGAAAATAAATGTTAGCTCGCTAGAGTGTAATTGTGGCTTTGTGAACTGTGGCAGTGTGCTGTATCTGTCACTGGAAGAGGTTGCGAGTAGTGAGAGAGGGACAATAGAACCACTACAGAATCAAAGGCAGAATTAAAATCTGCATGTTAATAGCTTTCCTGCCAGTCACCAATGGAGTCATTCTTCACATCTCAGATACAGAAAGCTTATTTCAAAATAAATTCTGGGGAACGTTCAACCTGATTGAATCTGCTGTAAGCTCTGTTAATATATTTGTTCGAGTCACTTGCACTCAAAAGCTTTTTAGATAGAATATCACTTTTTCATATTATTCATGGTAATGTAATTCCCCCCCTTTAATCTCTTCGGGTTTCCCATTAAGTCATGATATGTGGTTCAGAGAAAGTTGTATCGACTATTAATCACACTATCTGGACTTCTGTGTGTCTACTTTTTGTCCATCTCTTAAATCAGTCACTTGGCAGCGGCAGGACATGGGGCTACTTCAGACCATCTGATGGAAGGGCTCTTGTTAGGAGATTAGATGGCTAATCTGCAAACCAGCTAATGGACATCATTCTGGGCGAGGAAATAAAGCTGAACAACATTAGCAAAATCACTACATATTATAGGAAACAAGTATGTTCTAAATGGCTTAATCCTGCAGGTTAGATATCAGGCCTAGGGATAAAATGAACTTCTTAGGTGATCTGAGTTATCCAAATTTGTAGATGTCTAATCTGTGTTGGGTAGGAAGCCTATCAGAGATGGGGACTTTGTACAGCATTTTTCATTTGACCAGGCAGAGTAAAGAGGGCTCAAAACAAAACAAGAAAAGAAGGAAAGTAAAGCAGAAGGAAGAACTGAAATATTTTTTCTCACAATCATGGAAAATACTAGCTACAAGGTACATTTTAATATTTGTGGTTGAATCGAATTACCTGATACAGATAAATTTTTAAATTTCAAAAATAGTTGTCAGTCTTTAAAAGTTTTTTACATTTTCTTCTTCCCTAAATACAAATTAATAATTTAATATTTTCATTAAAATGCTTTTATTTGATCATCTCATTTATACTCAAATGATGACAAAACAGATCCAAGGAAATGAGAGTCATAGAAACTAATTTTTAGTGTAGAACAGTCTATGAAGTTTATAAAGGATCAGAAAGGAAGTATTTTTGGCTTTGTGACCCATATGGCACCTCTCAAAGCTACTGAACTGTGATATATAATGAAAACAGCCATAGGTACTATGTAAACAAATGGGCATGGCTGTGTACCAACAAAGCTTTATTTCCAAAAACAGCTGGTGAGCCAAATTTGGCCTGTGGGTCGTATTGTGCTGCCCCCTGGAGCACATGTCTGGGAAATATATTTTCAAAAATAATTTTTGTTTGCTTTCCATAGCTTAAGAACATGATCTTTTTAACCATGAATAAGTGCTTATCTTTTGAATTTTTATTTTTTCCTGATGTAACTCAAAGCCATTGCTTTGGGATTTTCTTGTTTAAAAAATCTTCCCTCTGTTGGCAGCTGAGCTGGCATGGTTGGATGTGAAGGCAGGAGCTAGCTTGGAAATGATATTTTCCAAACTTGGGCAACTTGGGAAAATGTCAAGAGTTTGGAATGAGAATTTGGAGCAAGGAGGCTGAGGGCTGACATTTTTTAAGGATAAAGAGGAAAGAAAGGGATAGGGAAGATGATGTGCCTTTTTCTTTGGTTGGAGGCTCAGGGTTCATTGGTGACTCTAAGGGTGACTCTAATGGCATGTTCCTTTTGAGGACAGATGTTGCAGAGTTAGGATTCTAAAGAACAGGCAATATATCCCATGATCCAGTTATTAAAGAATCAGTTATTAAAGAGACTTTGGAAGAAACCTCCTTGTCATTTTCTTTGGTGTTAGGTGGCTTGTCTTATAAGCACGTCTGTATCAATGTCTGAGTTTTCTCATTAGAGGAGGGCCAATGGCATTTGAACTCATATTTATTTATATTTATTTAAAATGTTAATCCTAAACCCTAGCTGACTTGGCTCAGTGATAGAGCGTCAGCCTGTGGACTGAAGGGTCCCCAGTTCGATTCTGGCCAAGGGAACATGCCTGGGTTGTGGGCTAGATCCCCAGTAAGGGGTGTGCAGGAGGCAGCCTATCAATGATTCTCTCTCATCATTGCTGTTTCTATCTCTCTGTCCTTCTCCCTTCCTCTCTGAAATCAATAAAGAAATCTAATCTAATAAAAGAGTAATATGCAAATTGACCCTCACTCCATTATACCTAAGCCATACCCACCAGCCAATCAGAGTAGCTGTATGCAAATTAGCCCAGCCAAGATGGCAGCCAGCAGCCATGGAGCTAGAGCAAACAGGAGGCTTCCGTTGTACCAGCAATGGAGGAAACTGCCTGCCTAGGCCAGCTAGGCCTCTGCTCAGGACAACAGTGTTTCAATTATGGATGCCACAGAGCTGAAGCAGACAGGAGGCTTCGTTGCCTGCCTAGGCCTCCACTTAAGGCAACAAAGTTTCAATTATAGAGGATAAATAAACCCCAGAAACCTGATTCCAGCCAGCCTCACTGGGACTTTGGGTCAATGGGAGTGGTGGGCAGCCTGAAAGTGGCCCTCAGCCCCTCACCCAGGCTGGCCACACCCCAATGGGGGGCTTGGCCAGCCTTCTAACAACCATTAGCCCCTCACCTAGGCTGGCCAGGCACGCCAGCAGGTGAACATCCTCTGAGGGGTCCCAGACTGCGAGAGGGCACAGGCCGGGCTGAGGGACCCCCCTCCCCACCCCCGAGTGCACAAATTTTTGTGCACTGGGCCCCTAGTATATATATAAAAACAAATAAAATGTTAACCCTAAAATTGACCCAGTGTAGTAAGAAAATGGGAGACTATCTCCCTGCTTTCTTGGAGACAGGGACATACATCTTGCTTATTGCAAGTGCTAGCATGTTCCAGGGAGGCAGGGCTAAGGGGTTTGTTAATGTCACTCTTTCAAAGGAAAGGCATACCCTGGAGCTAGATGAGTGAGCCTGGTAGCTGTTGGCTCCTTGCACCTTTCCTTTGAATGGTGAATAGAATAAGCATGAGGCTGCCACTTGCAGCCACTGCTTCTCAGTCTTGACAGGCTGAGAAACACTTAGTGCTCCAGCCAGCTGTCTTCTTCCATCAGGCCAACATGATTGCTCTCCATTTTATGCTTGAGATCAAAATAAGCAGAAAACACTTTCACCTTTCCCCTTCTGGGTTAAGTGCCCAAGCAGGTGTTGTTTCAGTCCTGTGGTTTTCAGTCAGCAAAACCACCCCCTTTCCATGTGGCAGCAAACAGAGGGAGATTTTGAGAACGGAATAGGAGAGGGTTCTTGGCGGTTACTAGAACAAGCTCTAAGGGTGCCTAGCCATCCTTGGCTTCCTAATATACATTCTTCTCCATTTCCTGTGGCTCCCACTGGAAAGAAAATGATGGAAAGGTCACTGGTGGGGTGACCCAAAGACCAAGGGACTCCATAAATGGACCTGAAATATCACATGTAAGTGTGACCTCTGATTAAAGCTGTATCTGCTTACCCTGTGCCTCTCCCCAAAGATTAGACTGTAATACTGTTCTGATGAAGCCATCTCAGCCTGTAAACTGTCATCTGATTTACACAAAGCCATCTGGTTCCATATAGGGTGTGTTATTTGGGATCCAGGAAAGGAGAGAGTGCATCTGCACCCTCCATAGCATCTGAATCTTAATGAATGAAAGCACTGACAGTTATGTAAGAGGGACTAGTATGATTCTATTTATAGTTTGATACCATTTTATAATCTAGCCCCACATTGGATGAATACTGTCCTGCAAGGAAATTGCATTCTGTGCTGGTTTTCTGATTTAGATGGCCATGATCAGAGATGCAGCTGGGAGGGGCAGGGAGCCCCTGAGTACTGAGGGTTGGACAGGAGGCCAGGTTTCTCCTTAGGGAAACACATAAGCTCCACGCTTGTCTTCAATGTGCATATTGCCAGCCCAGGTGGGAGATTTCTTCTATAGCTCATAACTCTCTTCTTCTGTATTTCTGAGTCACTCCCAGAGGTGACTCTCACTTCAAAATAAAACCAGGTTTTAAGTTAGTCATCATTTGTTCATTCTTTTTTCCTTCTTCATTCATTTTCCCTTTTTTTTCTTTGTCCCTCCCTTTCTCCATCCCCCTGGTCTATCTGTCCTTCCCTCCACCTCTCCTCTACTTATCTAATCTAATAAAAGAGTAATATTAAAATTGACTGTTTCTATGGGATGCCTAAGCCACACCCACCAGCCAGTCAGAGCAGCTGTAAGCAAATTAACCCAGCCAAGATGGAGACTGGCAATCACGGAGCTGGAGTAAGCGGGAGGCTTCCATTGCACCAGGAGTAAACTGTCTGCCGGCCAACTGGGCTTCTCCCGACTCCAGGCAACATTGTTTCAATTGTAGAAGCCTTGGAGCTGAAGCAAACAGCAGGCTTCCATTGCACCAGCGATGGAGGAAATTGCCTGCCTAGAGTCTACTAAGGCAACATTCTTTCAATTATAGAAGCCATGGAGCTGAAGCCAACAGGAGGCTTCGTTACCTGCCTAGGCCTCAGCTTAAAGGAAGGGTGTATCAATTATGGAAGATAAATAACCCCCAGAAACCTGCTTCCAGCCAACCTTGCTGGGACATTGAGTCAATGGGAGCTGTGGGCAGCCTGAAAACAGCCCTTAAGCCCGAGCCCAGGCTGGCCACACCCCAATGGGGTGAGGGATCCCACTGGCAGGCTTGGCCAGCCTGCAAACAGCCATCAGCCCCTCACCCAGGCTGGCCAGGTACCCCAGTAGGGACCCAAAACCTGAAGGGACTGTGGGCAGCCTGAAAGCCTGAAAATGATCCTCAAACCCGCACCCAGGCTGGCCACACCCCAATGGGGTAAGGGTCCACACTGGGGGGCTTGGCCAGCCTGCAAACAGCCATCAGCCCCTCACCCAGGCTGACCAGGCACGCCAGCAGGTGGACATCCCCAGAGGGGTCCCAGATTATGAGAGGGCACAGGCCAGGCTGAGGGACCTCCCGAGTGCACAAATTTTTGTGCACCGGGCCCCTAGTTGTTTTAATAATTTTTATTGTTATCTAAGTAAGGAGATGTGGAGGTGACTGTCTTAGAAAAATGATTTCTTGTGCTCCCAGATCCCAGGAGAAGGGGACCTGCTGTGTCATGTGAGGGTCACGGGAAAAGGTGTCAGGGTCGGGCAGAGGTAGAGGGATGGGGACACTGGTGAGAGAGCCTTTATAATAGTTTAGCAGGAAGGTTGGAGGAGGCATGGTAAGCAGGTATAGGATTGGCTTCTTTGAATAATTCAGTGGGTTTCAGGGCACCCGGGCTGCCCCTAGTCGCCTGTTATCTGGTCATGGGGTGCAGGGCAGGTGGATTGTGGCTGGGAGTTTGACAGCCCAATAACGGAAGTCTTTGGAGCAAGGATGAGGAGCTGGTTTGCATTTGAAAAGTGTGTTCATGGATGAGTTGTTTCCTCTCTCTAGAAATTGACTCTGGGAGTGGTCTTCTTGGACAATCTTGTTTGGTTTTAAAACCATAACATTGAATGGGACCATGGAGGTGACATGAGGTAGACCTATACTGCATACATAATTGATTATTTAACTCTCTTCTTCTCTGTTTCTGAGTCACTCCCAGAAGTGACTCCCACAACTGATGGCTCCCCCAACCCAGGACTCGGCATGGTGGCCCAGGGCTGTCCATGACGGGGTGGGACCTCAGGCAGGAGAGCATCCATACATTTCACAGAATCCGTAATCCTTACCCAAGCATTAATGTTGCTGCATAGGCAGCCTGTTCTCCCATAAAACACTGACTAAGGAGAAAAGGGGCCTCGCACGCCCTGCAGGGCCTGCCTGACAGCTTGTGGCTCCCTTGCCATTGAAGGACCTAAGGAAGGTGGAGACATTAGCAGCAGCGAAGGGGAGTTCAAAGGAGTGTTTTAGTGGCTTTTTTCTCCCTTCTGCCTTCCAGCTTCCTTCTCTTCCTTCCTTCCTTCTTCCCTTTCTTTTTAATTACTTATCTATTATATATGTAATATGCAAATGGTCATTACCTAACAACCCACTGCATAAGGACCAGATCATGGATCAGCAGGAGGGTGGCGCAGCAAGCTACAATAGGGCTGCAGAGATCTACAGAAGGGGGCAGGGCAGTAAGCTATGGGGGCAAGGGAAGGGGAAAGGGGAGAATGGGGGAGCTACAGGAGGGCGGGGCAGTAGGCAGAGAGCTACAGGAGGGTGGCAGCAAGCTCCTGGCTACAAGTGGGCAGTGGAGAACTACAGGAGGGGGCAGGGCAGCAAGCTGTGGGGGAGGAGGGAGAGAGAGCTACAGGAAGGTGGGACAGCGGGCAGAGAGCTACAAGGGGGTGGCAATGAGCTACTGGTGCACAGATTCATGCGCATGGCTACTAGCCTATCTAATAAAAGAGTAGTATTGAAATTAACCGTCACTCAGTCACTCCATCACAAAGATGGTGGCACCCATAACCACAAGATGGCGGCGCCCAGTCCCCTCAGCCCCGCTGCTGAAGTGTTAAGGCCTGTCACCACTCTGGTGGGCCGATTGAGGCAGTGTCTGGGCCTCTGGACCCAGCTGGGGACCAGAGGGCCGAGCAGGAAGGCACGACTCGCTCACTCTAGCAGGCCGATCATGACAGTGTCTGGGCCTCTGGACCCAGTGGGGAGCTATGGGGATGAGAAGAAAGGCATGACCCACTCACTCTGGTGGGCCAATGCAGCCTCGCCACTCTGCCGCCGCCACTGTTGCTGCAGTGTCTGGGCCTGTCAGCTGCTCCATGAGGCTGAATACTGCGTCCAGGGGACACACACAAGTGGGTGGGTCTTGATTCTGGGTCTTCTGGTGCAGGGGGACTTGATGCTATGTTCCTGTTTGTGCTGGCCCACGGGTGGACATCCCCTGAGGGCTCCCAGTATGTGAGAGGGCATAGGCCGGGCTGAGGGACAGATTTTTGTGCACGGAGCCCCTAGTATGTATATAAAATCCTAATATGCAAATAGACCAAATGGAAGAACAACTGGATGCTATTATGTGCACTGACCACCAGGGGCACGCATGGAACATGGCAGGCATTGGCCGCAGTAGGATGGTGGAGCAGATGAGTGGAGGCACTAGACCAAGGTGGGGCACCCATCACTGTAATCGGGGAGAGCCTCTGGTGATTACTGAAAATTCTTTGCTCCCGTGTGCCTCAGTCCTGCCCAGTGCTCACACCTGCTGCTGGTGATGGCCCCTATCATTGAACTCTGTCAGCTAGTGTGAGCAGTGGCTGCTGGCCCTGATCACCCCTCCAGTCTTCTCCACTTGCCCCTGCTCCTGAGGGGTGATTGGAGCGGCAGCTACCACTTGGACCCACTGCCAGCGACAGCCCCACTTGCACCTGCTGCTGGAGCCAGCCCTAATCCCTCCATGCTGTCAGCGAGTGTGAGTGGGCTGGCGCCTTCAACGCTTGGGAGCAATGGTGGCTGGAGCACTGCTGCTGGCAGACAGGGGACTGGGTGTCGTGGTGGGAGGTGCTGAGTAGGGGCATGGAGAATGCGCTGAGACCCGCTCCTGTGCCCACTGCAGCCTCAAGGCCCACAGTTCCTTTCAAGATACACAAATTTGTGCACTGGGCCCCTAGTGTGTGTGTGTGTGTGTGTGTGTGTGTGTGTGTGTGTGTGTGTGTGTTTATTTAATGCTGTGAATTTATTTTTAAAAAAACAACCCTGTATCTACTTAGGATCCCCAAGAAAGATGTATATTTCTAAATTTAAATGTATTTTCCTACCCTGTGAGGGGGAAGGAAGCATTTTTCAGTCAAACTGAAAGGAAGGAAAGGTATTCCCTTTTTTTCTCTTAACTCATATTTCAAAAACTTTCACTTTAATATCATACTTTTGGGATAGTTATTATTGAATATCGTGAGGCACTTGACCTTGTTACTTGGGTCAAAGTACTTATTGTCTCTGGACCTCAGCTTATTCACCTGAATAATGGGGACAGTAGCATTGATTACATCTCAGGGCTTTTGTGAGTATTCTTCAGATAATGTGTAAGAGGGGCCATTACACACTTTACACTAAAAGAATTCACTTCTTACCTCCAGAGTTACTGCCCTCCTGAAGAGCCTTATTTCTCTTCTGAATGAGGCGGAACAGGGAATTCACTCTTGCGCAATAGGTAAAAACCTCACAATTCCAAAGTACTTCACATTTGGAGTGGTTTCACTAGAAACTTGAGAGAAGCCTCCTGCTTCAACTTTGCCCACAGATTCTGGAGGAAGACTTCAGAGCATCGCCAGGGAGAACATGAGAATAGCAGCTTACATAAATGTTATCCGATCTTGGCAGAATCGTGATGTGTCGGATATTTTAAAGTGTCGACCACAGGGTCTTTATTATTCAGCGATAATAATAAATCGCTCCTTATGAAATCCAGGAACTGGAACAAGTGCTGGGCGAAGAGCTGCAAGAGACAGAGGTCCAGCCAGACCCGGGCTATTAATCATCGCCCTCCATTATCTCCTGAAGATTCATTCATTGTTCCATAGGTACCTAGAGGGTCAATTAGAGACCACAGACAGGCTTTTTCAAAGACACAGGAGGGTCAATTAGGCCCTCCTTATAATTTTCTGCTTTAACAGCAAATGCCAACCTATTTCACATTGGATGCAAGGGAGTTTGGAAATAAACAGTATACTTTCTCTCCTCCTTCTGAGAGAGAGAGAGAGAGAGAGAGAGAGAGAGAGAGAGAGAGAGAGAGAGAGAGAGAGAAAGGAAGGAAGGAAGGAAGGAAGGAAGGAAGGAAGGAAGGAAGGAAGGAAGGAAGGAAGGAAGGAAGGAAAGAAAAGAAAAGAAAAGAAAAGAAAAGAAAAGAAAAGAAAAGAAAAGAAAAGAAAAGAAAAGAAAAGATTGAGAAATGGAGGCAGTTGGTTATTGCTAACATATGACTCTCTGTCAGGCTCTGGTTCAAGCAAGGAGAGAGAGGATCTTATCACCGAGACTTGTAGGGAGCAGAGTTCTTGCAGGTCAGAGCGCAGGCATGGTCAGGGATTTCTGTGATGGAACAGTCTGTTCCCACAGCTGAGCTGATTCATTTATCTCGGGTGCAATCTGAACTGCTCTGGCAGGAGGATACAATTATAAAGTGTCTACAACCGGAAGGGGACCTGAAATCAATGGAAGTAGATAGCCACACTGACAGCTGGTGGGTCACCATTGCCCACTGCTAGCTGGTGTCCATGTTTAAGAATGAATCCAGCTAAATACACATAAGTTTTCTCTTGCATGACACTGGTTTCTATTTGTTTTCCCTAGGATTAGCAACATTTGAAACACATGCCAGTAAAATTAGGCGAAAGGGGGTTGTCCTAAGCGAGGGGCAGAGATGGAAGGTGGAAGGGAGATGTCAGAACTCCAGGTGCCTCCATCTCTTCTATGTTTTTTCAGTGGGCTGTTGGGTTTTGAGTCTGCCATTTCTGAATACCTAATCTTAACAGAAGGAGGGACAGATGTTATATTTTCTAACTTGAGATTCTGTTCTACCTATTTACTATCACAGAGATCTGGAAACAAAAGAGAAATTCTTTTCGTGTACAGAAACTAATTCCAACTTTAGTGATTTGTCTTCCCTGGGATCTCAGTCATGCTTCTGAGTCCTAAATTGTACAATGTATTCTGCAGATGTTTGTTGGGCTCCAGCTCTGTGCAGGCGCTATTTTGGATATTGGGGATATAAGCCCTTTGCTCCTCTGTTCTGGAAAGCTGGGCTCTGGCCTCTGGGACTTCTTTCAATTCCAGGTGGCTTGTCCTGTGTGGTTTTCAATAAAGGGAATTGGACTGGAATTGAGAAAGGTGAACTTGGGTCTATTGGAGCCTTTGCTAAAACTACTGGAAATTGCCCCACTTTTCATTTTTTTCTCAGAGGACAAAAATGTGCATTCCTCTAGGGCAGGGATTTTGTTTCTTTTGCTCACTGCTCCTTTTTCAGTTTGGACAGTTCCTAGTATATAGCAGGCCCTCAGTGAATATTTATCCACTAAATGAACTCATGGATGGGTGACTGGCTTCATTCCCATCCTGCAGGAAGTTCGCTTTGGCCCCTGGCTGCTGCTGTTGTTCCAGGATCAACTCTCTTATGAACACGTTTGCTTTCCAATCCCTGGATAAAAAGCAAGAACATCTTCCAAAACTTGCACACTCCATCCTTGTTTCCAACTCCTGTCCCAGAAGTTGCAAATTGGTGGCTTGCAGATGCCTTTTGTTGAGCCTGCTGGATTTTTGTTTTCTTAATGAAATAAATTAGTTGCCAATATTTTAAAAACACTTGGGAGACTTCCTATTACAATTGGGATTTCCTGCCTCTCTTGGACAAGCAGAGCCGGTGTGATTTGCTTGTGCTTCTGAGTGGCACCAGTAAGCTGGACTGGGGCTGTGCTCTAGCTGAGTCATGTGCTCTATGGTTTTCATTAATGCCCATCAGGCCAACTTCCTAGTTATAGAGATGCTCTGGCTTCCTGAGCCTTGTCCTTTGCAACCCTAATCCATGAGCCCACCACTCAACCTGGCTATCATGGTGACCTCTCCTAGGCCTCTTGAATTCCATGTCTCTGATGCATTGAGCTGACCAGCATCTTGGCTCCACAGTTCCAGATCTGATGGTGCTCTGAAAGACCAGGCCTTCTGCTTTGAATGGCCTTTTCTTTTTCTGCAAATGAACTTTGACTCTTCCAGAAGACTTGTCTAAACCTTAAACTCCCTCTATTCATAAAATTGAGGATGGCTTGGGTATCCTTTCATCCTCCATTATTTTCATAATACCCTTTAGAGCCACAATTGTATTGTTAGCCACCTCAGAAGGTTCTTCCCCTAACAATAAGGGCTTTGCTGCTTATCTAGGGCATCCAGAGGAGATATGGCCCTTGGAGGAAAGGCTATGTGATTCTGTCTAGCTAGAGCCTAGCATGGGAGAGGGACAGTGGTGAATCAAGTGAAATAGGAGGGTAGATGAGGCTTAAGTCCCCAGACACCTTGGGAGTCCCAGCAAGAGTCTGAATCTTATCTGCGTAGCAATGGAAAGCACTATGAAGCTTTATAGATATTTTGGTTACTTGTACATAAGGGATTTGAGTGTATATTTAGAAGGAGCCTCTTGCTTCAGTGAGAAGGGTCGGTTTGACAGAAGGTTAGGGTCAGAATAGCAGGTGGGCTCTTAGACTGGTCCAGATAAGGAATTGTGGAGGCCAGACCCAGGGCTGGATGTAGAAATAAGAGGTGGCTATTGGTTTGGTACAGAGGGGCAGTTAGATGAAGTTCTGGTGTGGAGAGGGAAGAGTAAGACATTGTCCAATGAATTTAGGAAGATAACTTTACCCCAATTTCCCCCTCCCCCAAATATTGCTGGCATCACCTTGACAATATAGCTTGTTATTAAAACATTCAGCCAGTAGTGGCTCTGAGGGCTCTGGATGACTTTCAGGCAACACTTTTAGCAAATGTCCACTGGCTGGGTTTTTAGTGTGCATAGATCTGTGTGTATTCCATGTGGATTTTCTCTGCCTTTCTTTTTCTTCTTTTTAATCCTCCTCCTTAAGGGAAACCCCATTCTTGCAGTAGCTTCTTGGTAGTGTATTCTAATGACTTTAATGTGTGAATGTACAGCAGAAATGGACAGGAAACTCCTCAGCCATTTATCTTACAGACCCCAAGTGTGCAAGCACAAAACCGTAGCCTCCACCCTCTTCCTCCCCCTTTATTTCATACTTTAGCTCAATTTATGACTTGGCGTACAATCTGTTGCAGAAAGCCCAGCTCCCTAGCGTCCTCCTGAATCTACATTTTCCTATTTTGTCTGAAATAGCCATGGTCTCAGGAGTCTGCCGTTATATTGCTTCAGAAAAATTAGTGACATTGAAGAGTTTTCATCTTATTGTGTGTGTAATTTTGGTTATAAAAAGAAATTTACAAAGCTGTTCTCTCCCCCTCCCCATCTCTGCAGTTTGCGAGATTATATTACATGAGATTTGATACAAAAATACCCATGGCAGGGCTTTTCTTTATGCAGTTGCTTAAACAGTTACCTTTTGTAGAATACATTTTGAGTTCTGCCTATATCTGAAATTTTTCTTACTTGACTTTGTGTAAGACATGCCATAGAAAAATACGCTCAATAGCTGCTGATCCAGATTCACTGGCTGTGATATCATGAGCAAGACTAGTGATAAATATTGTTTCAGAACTAATTCCTTAGTAGTTAATTTAAAAACAATAATATAGCTATGGTGATTGAGTTTCTGTGTAAGAATTTTATACTCTGAAGGCTTAGGGAGTGTGAAAGCCAAAGAAATAGAAGAAAGTGTTTCTTTTGAAACTGGGATTATGTATGCTGCTACATTTGTTTTGGATTGCTACATAGCAGATTACCCCAGCTCAAAGCAACACCCAGTTCTTAGCTCACAGTTGTGTAGGTCAGGAGTCTGGACCTGGTGTGACTGGGTTCACTGCTTAGGGTCTCACCAGGATGGATTCAAGGTGTCAGCTGGGTCCATGTTTATTTCTGGAAGCACTGGAGAAAAATCCACTCCCCAGCTTACGCCAGTTGGCAGCAGAATTCAGTCCCTTGCAGTTTAAGACTGAGACCACTGTCTCCTTTCTCTCTGCCATCTGGTGGCCACACTCAGCTCCCAAGACCACCCTGGTTCCTTGCCACTTGGCTCCTTCCATCCACAAAGCCATGGATGAGACTCTGTGTGCATTGAATCCTCTCCTTGCTTCCAACCTCTGACTTTCCTTGGCTCTGACCCCTAGACTCAGATTTAAAGGGCTCCTGGAACTAGAATAGTGTCAGCTGATTTGGAATCTTAATATCTGCAACATCCTTTGCAGTAGAACCTAAATTGGCGATTGCTGGATTAATTGGAAAGGCCACATGTACACCAGAAGCCTGGGACCTTAGGGACCAGCTTAGAACTCTACCTACCAAAATCACATTTAATAACAAACAAAAAAACAAACAAACAAAATAAAGCTGAAATCTTTTTAAAGACCTTTTAAAGGCAGAAAGTTTAATATAAAAGAAAGGGGAAGATATAAAACTCAAAGAAAGGAAGGTTAGGTAGAGCCCATTTAGGTGGGATCAGAGGTTTGGTCTGGGCAGATGTGTCTTCCCTGTGAACCAAGTGAGTGCTTTTGCCTGAGGAGGTGGAATGTGGCTTTGGAGGAGGGAGATTATATGGCTCAGGATCTTCAGTTACCAGCAGATGGAGCTGAGTAAAAAAAGTTTGGTCTCTTATTTGACCTGATTTAAGTAGGTTTCTTCCCTGTGCCTCTGGGCCCCATCTCGAATGGGGTAGTATTCAGGGTTGCTGTCAGGATAAAGCAGCAGCAAATGAATGTTCAGTTGTTACTCTGTTCAGGAAAACAGTAGGCACTCAGCAAATATCCCTCCCATCATTCTTTGAATGGAATTGTCAAATCAGATTAGATGGTAAACCCTAGATTTGATCTGATGCTCTGGAAATTATGAACTTCTCAAAATTTTTCCATAGTGAATGCCTAACAGGCGGAGGAAAAGGAATATGAGCTTGTGGAGCATGGGAGTGTTGCCTCAAACTCCCACTTCACACACAAAAGCTTCTGAAACTTCCTTTTATCTTAAACCCCATGCAAATTCTGCATTCTACTCCAAATATAGCCAACGTTGCGTTACTATAAGAACTAGCATTTTAGCTACTTACCACTTACATTCACATCCCAGGGGAGTATGTGCTTCTTCTTTATTGTCACTTCTCAGAGTCAGAGCCAAGACCAGGCAGGCCAGACACCTAAGGCATCCATTGAAGGAGATATGCCCTTCTGGGCTCCTGAAAGTGCCTTCCTGTTCTTGCTGGACCCTCAGCTGGAGTAGCTGCTGAAATGTTTGCCCCAGACGTCCCCCTGGCCTCATCTGGTCTTGAACTTGCTAGGCATACGACACGCCACATTTGGAGAAGCCTGGTACCAAGCATAGCTTCTTGTCAGAGATCCATCCCCAGTCACAACCTGTCACCTGTGCCCACTGGCAAGCTGAAGTTCCACTTCCAGGAGAAGCAGCATGCAGGCTACTAGCCACAGTCTTTGATATAGGGAAGCCATATTGATGAATGTGATGAGCTCCTAAATGCTATCACAGAAAAGCATGAGTCTGTCCTGTGTACAGAGACCTCACATCATGCAACTTAGGGACTTGAGAGGGTAAGGGGAGGATACACAATCGGTTAATTACACAAGGACAACTTGAGCAAGCTTGACAGCTCCACCCCTTATCCTGGCATGTGCCTGCAGATCCCTCTGAAAAGGATTACAGATGTTCCTTTTTTTAAATCCCTCCGCCTATCTTTCTTTGCACCCACAGCTCTCTGCACTTCAAGCTAAATATAATGTATCTGATTTCCCATCATACATACTAATCAGGTTTGAAAGTTGTCTTGTGAGGCTTTAAAAAGCTAGCCAAGAGCAGTGCGATTTCTCCAAAAGGATGTCTGCAATCAAGATGATTACATGAGAAAATAAATCATAATTTATATTTCTGAAAATGTCATTTGCAAAACCCTCTGACAATACTTTCCTTTGAGTCTGTTTTCCTGTGAATAGGGTAAGTGCTGGCCTTCTGAAACTTTCCCTTTTTTTAGTTATTTTTTTTAACACTCTGGAGCAATTGCAGTTCCAGGAGTTGTGAGGTAGTTGAGGCACACAACTGACAGGTATTAATGCCAAAAATTGAATGTTACCAGTGTCGAAGAAAGTTAGAAAATACTCTGTATTTAGGATTCGCACACACATGTGCAAAAAACACACACATGTATGCACAGACTTTTTTAAAAAATTGATTGAATCTGGCTAGAGTGGCTGGGTTGATTGGAGTGTCATCCTGGGTACCAAAAGGGCGCTTAAGAATGGCAGCCAGTCGATGTTTCTCTCTCTCTCCTTCTCTTCCTCTTTCCCTCTCTCCCTCACCCTCTCCCAGCATGTCCTCAGGTGAGGATTTTAAAAAATCCTATTGGAAGAAAATTTAAATATAAACTTTAAGAACCAAAAGACATTTAGGAGGTCATCTCTCATCTATGGTAAATCATCCAAGAGAATTGATTAGTTATCTGATTCAGAATATGCCATGGTATCTCTGTGTTCTGGTTGACTGTTATTAAATCCACAAATGCTGACAGTCACTAACTGTGGTAGATTATAAAAATGGCCACCGATTCCTCTGTCTCTCCTGCATGTGGCTATCTTCAATTTACAGCTGAGGAGATTGAAGATCAGAGGGGTTATATCTCTGAATAACAGTAACATAGTAACAGCAATAGCCAGTGTTACTATAGCAGAAGCTCACATTTGTGGTGAGTCTTTCATGTGCCAGGTATGAGGCTGACATTATATACAGATTCATTATTTGTTTATCCCACACCATGAGTTAGAGATGCTCATCATCTCCAGTTTCAGATGAAGAAACTGGGGGTCAGAGAGGCCAAGTGATTACCGCAAATCCCACCTTGGTGAAGGGCATGAATGGCAAAGGCTCTCTTGAGCCTTGATCTCCTTCCTTTTCACAAGGTAGCTCCCAGAGGCTGTCCTCTTCCACTGCCAAGAAGTGGAGAGGCCCCCTAACTCACCCTTGTCCCCCACCATCCCAAACTGATGTACTTTTAAAGGGTGCCCTTTGCTGCAAAACTAGGGCAAAGAGAGCCAACCAGGTGTTCTCCCCAGCAGTGGAAACTTCCACCTGGCCCAGATGCTTTTGTGGCTGAGTCCGGGGAAAGGGAGAATGAGTTCAGTGTAGCCTCCAATAGGGTGGTCTTGCTCGGGGCCCATTACCAGGCTGGAGTGACAGAGTGTGGCACACCTGCGGCTCATCCCATGTCTAATGGAACAGAAATGAGTACCTTACTGCCCTTGTTTTCCAGTGGCTCTTCCAGGGCTTGGCAAGGTTTATTAATCTTAGCGTATAATGGAAAATGCATTGCCATGTTAAACCCAGAGCCACTGTTCACTGCTCAGTGGATTGAAGGCAGCAGGAGTCTTGGTCTTATTTACAAGCCGTGCATGGCAGAGACAGGACAGAAGAACCTCGTCGTAAAAATCTGTGCGGAATTCGAAAGTATGCATTAATGCATGTGACCAGATGGTTCTAAAATATGCCACTTTAACCAAAAATCATCCTCTGAAAAACTCTGAAGAACATTGACTGTGCATAATAACTGCCTTGAGTAGGGCCATAATTTTAGAAAATGTATGAGGTATGGGATGGAGATGAGGGAGGAAAATGCTTCCTACTTATCATTACATTGTCCTTCCGATTGCCTGCATGTAAAAAAAAAAAAATACCGTCCAGTGCATAGAGCCGTGGCAATACCTAGTCCATTTAGAATCACTGTGAGTTATTGCCCAGAAATTGCTAACCACTGCTTTCTAAGTTATGTATTAAAAAATAAGAAAAGGCTTTCGACTTTTAAAACTCCAGAAACAGCTGGCTGTTAGTTACATGTCACAATATTCATCCTAGTTTCTGCAAGGATACTTAACTTTGTTTTCTGCTTGCATCTTACAAGTTTTAAGGGCCATAAGTCAAGGTATCTGATAATCTTAGCATGCCATATTTACACTTGTGGTCTTATTATCCTCCTGTAGCTATGTAAATAGATGAGTACCCTGCTTTCGATTTATCCAGACAGTGCTTGTGTGGATTCCAGGCACAATGAGGCTGAAGGCCTCTGGTGTCAGCCTCCAGCTCCTTTGTTCTGGGGAGGGGAGCATGTCCCAGATAAGCTATCAGGGTGAGGCAGTGGGGTTACCACACAGGCCACTTTATCTATCTAAGGAGTCTTCAGATTTGCAAACTATTTTTAAAATTACAAGAGGCTTTGGGACTTTCTCAAAAGGAATCATGTGAGCAGAATGTGGCTTTCCTCTGCAGATACATTCCGTTTCCCACTGAGGAGTGTCAGAAATAGAAATGTGTTGCACTGTCTCGCTATATTATGATTAAAACGAGTGGGCATGTTTTCATTGCATTACAGCAACATTTCCTTTATAAAACTTATTGCAGGTTAGTGTTCAAACTGGACACCCACGGTCGAGTTTAACATTGTTTTAGCTTTGTTGACCTTCACCTGTATGCTTTTCACTTGCTCATAAGTCTTGTTTGCAGTGTACCTTTTAAGGAGCAGTTGGAAAAATTGGGGGCAGGGGATTTACTTGTAAATGTTAATTATTCCTTTCCTAACTGCAGTTTTGTTAGCTCTGTTTTGTATATATATGATTATGAAGCAATTTGCATGAAA
>PVJC01015315.1:21164-35324 GCA_004026665.1 Murina feae
GGGGGGGGGGGGGGGGGGGGGGGGGGGGAGGCCGGGGAGTTTAGGACCCCTCAGGGGCCTAAGCTGGCAGTCAGACATCCCTCTTGCAGTTTGGGACTCTCACAGTCCTGAACCCCTCGCTCCTTACTGCCCATCTGCAGCAGAGGCAGGAGAAGCTCCTGCCACTGCCACTGCGCTCGCCAGTCATGAGCCCAGCTCTGGCTGAGCGGTGCACCCCCTGTGGGAGCACACTGACCACCAGGGGGTAGCTCCTGTGTTGAGCGTCTGCCCCCCTGGTGGTCAGTACATGTCATAGCAACCAGTCATTCCATCGTTAGGTCAGTTTGCATATTAGGGATTTATTATATAAGACTAGAGGCCTGGTGCACGAAATTTGTGCACCTGTGGGGCCCTGCCTTCCATCCCTCTAATATTCATGTATTTATGTATATGGGTATATGTATGCATATTTTCTTTTGTTTTGTTTTTTTGTTAATCCTCAACTGAGGACATTTTTCACTGATTTTTAAAGTAGAAGGGGAGGTGAGAGACAGAAAGAGAAACATGGATGTGAGAAAATCACATTAATTGTTTGCCTCCTGCACATGCCCCGATCAGATCGGGCCAAAACAGCACCACCGACAGGGCTGACTGCTGGAAGCCCTCTGGGGCTCAGGTATTGAGCATATGGTGATTTTCTGTTTCTGCTTCCACTTCTGATATAGGTCCCGCTTGTAGGAACTGCTGATGTAGCGATCACTTTTTATCTTGATCTTCTTGTCCTCCTTGTCCTAACTATCCCACAAACTGCTTCTTTTTCTGGTCTCACTTGAGCTGCTGCTGGCTCATGATCAGGTTCTGGGCCTCGTCCCTCATTAGGTCCAGGACAGCACCAGCCATTTGCTGCTCAAAGGTGCCTCTGTCCCCACCAATGCTCAGGCTCCATTCACTGTCGAAGTTCTTGGGCTGATAAGGTATATAGAAATCCTGGTCCAGTGGCCGGGCCTCCTCCTTCCACCTCTTGGCTCCCCGCTCAGTTCCTGGCTGCTGCCATTTCCAGCCCACAACCTCTGTGAATATATCCTCTGTGTTCTCTCCTGCCATCTCCTCTACCTCCTCTTCTTTCCCAGGCTACTATACCTGCTGTGCTGGGCAGCTTGGGGCTAGACCAGCCAGGCTCTCCTGCTGTTCCTGCTGGCCCTGCTGGAAGCTGGTGATGGCCTTGCAGTCCTTCTACAGCTGGGCCCACATCACCTGGCTGCTCACATCCTGGCTGGAGGCGTTGATCTCAAAGATAGTCGCCTGGGATGGGTACTGCTTGATGCTGTCCACCAGCCTCAGCAGCTGCAGCTCTTCCTCCTAGAAGCTCAAGCTAAAGAGGGGGTGCAGGCCCAGCCCTGTGAAGTCCAGCTGCTTGGCCCGCTTCGTGGACTCTGGTGAGGGCACCAGCCGTAAGCGCATGTACTGCTGCTGGCATTGTTGGCCACATGGCCCAGGCCCCGCAACTACAGAGATGCCTCCAAGGTGTTCCATAAGCTGCAGTCCTTGTCTTCCACCACGCTCTGTGGCACCTGGCCCAGCATACCATCCATGCCAGCTGCACCTGAGGGCTCCTCATTGGGACAGGTGAGGGTGAGGGCACAGCCCAGGGACAGATGCAGGTCCAACAGGTAGGGCACCTCATCTGTGGCCACCAGGGAGTAGGCTGTGCTACTTCAGCCAGCCCAGGCCACATGACCCACACTTGCGGTGCAGGAAGAGCTTTTTCTTGGCCAGGAAGCTGAAGTTGATGGCGTTGTCCGGGGGTCGCCAGGTCAGTCATGATGAGGGTGGAGCACTTACGTGGGTGAATTTGGCCAGGTTGATATTGGCTGTCTGGGCCAGGGCGCTGTAGTTGTGGGCGCAGCTCACCTGCTGGAGTGGCCTTGGCTCTGCGGTAACCAAGCAGCTGGGGGGTGGCAGATGTTCAACATCTGAGGCTGGGGTTGGGGGGGCAATCGGAGGTGGGGCTGGCTGGGGGGAAGGGCCGTAGGCAGTTGTGGAGGCCCACAGGGGCTGATCGTGGGATGGTCACCACAGTGTGTATCATAGCAACTGGTTGTTCTGATCTTTAGTCAATTTGCATATTAGCCTTTTATTATTTAGGACTAGTGGCCCAGTACATGAAATTCATTCATGGCGGGGAGGTGTCCTTCAGCCCAGCCTGCACCCTCTCCAATCTGGGACCCCTTGAGGGATGTCTGACTGCCCATTTAGGCCCAATCCCAGTATCAGGCTAAACGGTCAGTCGGACATCCCTCACACAATCCAGGACTGCTGGCTCCCAACCGCTCACCTGCCTGCCTGCCTGCCTGCCTACCTGATTTCCCCTAACTGTTTCTGCCTACCAGCCTGATCACCCCCTCACCACTCCCTGCTGGCCCAATTGCCCCTAACTGCCCTCTCCTGCTGGCCTGGTCACTACTAATTGTCCTCCCCTGCCAGCCTAGACACTCCTAACTAATCTTTCCTGCAGGCCTGGTTGTCCTCAACTGCCCTCCCCTGCATGCCTGGTGCCCCCAACTGCCCTCCCCTGCAGGCCTGGTTCCCTCTCCCCAACTTCCCTCCCCTGCAGGCCATCTTTGTCCATATGGGGGTGGCCATCTTGTGTGTTGGAGTGATGGTCAATTTGTGTATTACCTCTTTATTATATAGGATAAGCTCACATATACATCTTCAGTTTTGCCATGAAGTGTTTTCTGAAACATGATCTTAGATGAATTAATACACCAATTATTTATCATCTTCCTACTAGATGCCCTAAGGACACAGATGAACCCCAGACAAGCCAGCACTTGCCTCCCTCACAGGGTTCACATTCCAGTGAGGGAACCCAGCAATAAACAAGTAAATTACTAGAGAAAATATATTCCTGTAGTGACACGTATTGGGCATTGAGCAAACATGACCCCATGCCAGAGAAGAAGATCAGGAAGGTGCTCTAGAAGTGATGGCCAGAAATGAGAAAGAGCCAGCAGCAGAAAGAGCCAGAGGAAATGTGTTCTAGGCAGAAGGGACCCAAAGTGAACAGGCATCCTGTCCAGGCAAACATTATGCACTCTTGAAGGGATAGCATTGACCAAAGGGCTTGTTCATGTGCCCTGTGAGTTTTAAATTTAGAATTGAGGTCTCTGCTGACATGAAATATTGATCCTTTCTTTGGATCTAAGTGGGTTGGATAGCTGTATGTACTCAAAGTAGGAGCGAAATGTACATTTCTGAACACCCAATGAGGGAGAAAGGGTCAGCAACAGCTCCTAAGTGTTAGGAACTCAGAAACCTTGTGTGTGTGTGGGTGTGTGTGTTATTGTGTCAATTATATAGTTTTTAATGTATCAGTTAGGGCTTGGAAAGCTAAATGCCATGTCCAATGTCATAACAGATTTGGGAACCAAGAAACTGAACACTCTTTAAGGGACATCCTTATTAAAGGGGGGGAATAATGGGAGCACAGTGGGATACTAGACAGCAGCAAAAAATAAGTGAATTACCACAACCTGAACCAACATAGAAGAACCTCAAAAACATAGTGTGGAACTAGAAATCTATGCATAATATGACTTAACTTAAAGTTCAAATATAGACAGAACTAAACGAATTGCTTGAAGATTTAAGGGTATATGCTAAAGCTGTAAAGAAAAGCAAGTGAATGAAAAATGTAAGATAAGAAAAAATAAAAGAATCAAGCATCTGACACCTAATTCAGTTTTAAGATTCCAGAGCATTTTTAAGTTTTCAATATTATGTAATGTGCATATATAACAAAGTGTTCACATAAGTAATCTATGTATACTTCAAATAATGATAAATAGAATGACTGCTTACTTATTATTCAACTTAAGCAATTGAACTTTCTGATACTTCTATGTCCTCCCCCCAGACATCATTCTCCTTTACACCATGCTCCACCCCATCCTTCACCTGGGGAAGTACTAGGTCTCATTTTGTTTTGAACAGAGGCAAGGCAAGGAAAATACTATATTTTAGGTATATGTGTCTGATGGGACAGGTTGGTGTTCTGAAGAAATTGGAGTCATAGAGGGCAATGTTACTCTACCATGTTTTCCGCAGGTGAGATGTCACCTGAGATTAGTTCCACCCTGGAGAGGAGGGCCTGGCCGTACTCAAGATTGTTGTTTGTTTGGTTGTTTTCTTTTCAAATAAGAGTGGTTAGACCCTTGAAGATTAGGGTCTCTCAAATACTGGCCATAATAAATGTTTAGGGCATATTTGTTTAGAGGGCAGTAGACTGTGATGGGCTGTCTTCATAGTGTCAGATGTGTCAAGGGGATGGTATCAATCCTAAACTTTATAGAGCCACTGCGAGATGCTCAGAAAAGCAAGGGCGTTTCTCAAGAAGACCCAGGTAGCCTGATTTCACCCCATTCTACTATCCTCTGACATCAGCCTCTGACCGTGGCCTTTCGTTGTCTCCATTGCTTCCCTTAAGCAGAGAATTTGACAAATAGGTAGTAAGCACCTACCATGTGATTGCCTCTGTTATAGATCATGATGCCATTTTGAAACCATAACCAGAATAATAGGCGACACACTGATAAAGACCCTATCTGGTCTTGATTATTTTTAGTACTATAAGAAAAAAATTCATTAAATAAAATCACAATAACTCCATTTACTTTTAACCCCACATGGTGGAGTTTTCAACGTGCGATGCCTCTTTATACTCCCAGGAAATCTTAGATGGAAAATGCCTAGATAAGTACTACAAGGGACATTTTCAAACATGTAAAAAATCAATTTTCATAAGGTTACATCTTTTTACCTCTGTATATAAAACATGCTGTATTAAAAGAGAGATTAAATTTTACTCGGAGGAGTAAAATGCAAACATAAAATTATTTTTTTCATTTTTCACAGCATGCACTGGATTATCATTTATTTATGAGGCTTTTTTAATCTAGAATATATGGAAATCTTTTCTTGAAGCACAATATAATATTGAATTGGGAATGTTGTCTGACAGTTTCCCTCTTACAGCTGCAGAGAATGATTCTCCTATATGAATTTTTAAAAGAAACTTCAATATACTCTGCATTTGAAAGGGAAGAAGTAATCGCTATAATCTTGAGGAATCTTTTAAATGGCCCCCATTTGAATCCTTCTACATTGCACCAACTTTTCTGTAGCAAATAATGTTTCCATGATTTTCCAGAACTCACAAAATGTCCAGTTTTCTTTCTTTTGTCCAAAATGCATCCCAGCAATTGCAGTTCCTTTCCTAACAGACTTTGCTATCAGTTCAGAATAGAGCCACCATGTGATTTCTGTTTATTCCTTTTGCACATTGTCTTTGCTTGGAGGCCTTGGGCTTGAAAGTGGCCTAGTACCCTTCACTTTCCACCAGGCAGATGTCTTTTCATTTCAGTCCCTTTAAATGCACATGTTGAAGCTGGTCAACCATGAGGTCAGGAACCACATGAAAATGCTAGCATGGACATCTTAACTCTTTCTCAAGCATCCTTCCAGGCTTTGCCCATCTGTACCTCTCTGCACATGCTCCTAGCAGCTCATTTTTCTGTGATTTGACCATTGATTTTTCCATCCCATTTCCATCTTGTGCTATTGCTGCATGAACAAACCACCCCAAATGGGCTGATTACTATACAGGTTGCCTGTGCTGGTCTTACTCCACATTTTGGAGGTTAGGTGAATGTGATGAGTGAGGGCACATTCTCCTCATGGTGTAAATTGGTAGCTTCCAGTGCCTCAGAAGGGCTACATTCAGATTTAGCACACCCATCACTTTTACTCACATTCCAGCCAAGCCCAATTAGAGGAGTTTTGTTACTGCCAAGGAGTTGGTAGGCTAGAAAGTGAATTTTTGTTCAACAGATTTTCTGTTCAGTCTTTTGGATTTATTGGATATCTATTTATCAATTTTCTATCGATTTATCTACCTACATATATATGGTTTATATATAATTACATTTAAATGTAAAATATATTTTTATAAAATTAAATATAAATGTTTTCATGTCTTGTTCAGATTGTAAAAGCTTGTTCATATCTTAGCCTTCTTTAGCGTATAAGTTCCAGCACTGTCCCAGCTCTGCCACCATGAGTAAGGGTACCCTGACCCCCGGCTCATCTGTTGGCTGGCTCCCTTTCATCCAACACTGAATACACCAAGAAGGAACTTCCCCACTTTGGAGCCAGACCAGCTAGAGTTCTTCCACTTTCCATCTTTGTGACCTTGGACAATTTACTTAACCTTCCTGGGCTTCAGTTACTAAATCATTTAAATGGGATGGCTGTACCTGTGTTCGTTCTCTGTACCTCCACAAAGGCGTTTTGGATAATGTCCCAGTTCATCGTGCTGGAATGCTGTGTACTGCCACTCTCTGACTATATCATCATAGCAGTCTTGTAGAAGCTGCCACTTTGAGGCAAAGAATTTGTTACTAGAGAATGTCAATGGCATAACTTATAATTTAGCACTTGCACAAGTGACCTTATTTAGGCTTGTGCCATTGGTAATTCAGTTTCAGGACTTTACTTAGATAGAATCTATTCATATATGTTTGCTTTGTTTTGTTTTTCTCTCAATTACACCCTCACAGTAATAGTTCTTTCAAACAACCAAGATTTTCTAATTAATATTTTCACAAGAACATTTTTCAGTGGGTCCAGATTTGAAAGAAAAAAATAGAGACTGTTTGTTCTTATAGATATTTTACAATATTATAGGCATACATCATTTTGATCACCAGCTTCAGAAAATACTGCCTGACAACACAAGAAAAGCTCTTGCTGATGGATCTTTTTTCTTTTCAACAATTAAAAATAATGCTATATCATTGGATTAGTCTCTGGCCATTCAATGATAAGGTGTATGTATATGTCAAATATAAATGTATAGGTAAGATGGATGGATGGATAGATGATAGATAGATAGATAGATAGATAGATAGATAGATAGATAGATATGTAGTTGTTATGATCTGTGTGAAGTAAATTAATTTCCAGCTATGGGTCATTTGGAAAAAGATCAATATTATACATCAACATTGTAAGTAAATGAAAATGAATGAAACCTTGTGGTTTTCTGAAAGCCTGGTTTTCTGTGTGGCTTTTGGAATTGCGTCTCTGACACTAGCATTGTGTATTATTGCTGCAGAATGTTTGTTTGTGAACTGGTTTAATGGTGGGGTGCATCCTCATAAGTGAATATCACTTCTAATGCTATTATAGCTTTCCATAATATGACATGTCTTGCTTTTCAGAAACCTCGAGCACAAAAGAAGCAATAACCATGATAAAGTTACATCACACCTCTACTGCACTTTTTCTCTGCCCTTTCCATAGTTTTGTGGTTTTTGTTTTTTTTTCTTTATTTCTTCTTTCATGTTGTCAGTCACTCCATTCTGTTTACTCTCCCATTCTCAGTCCTGTTTTTCTTTGTGTCTCTTTTCTGGAGTTGTTAACCCATTTATGATTCAGCAATAATTATAAAGCTCCTGCTTATGGATGTTGCTTTTTTAAGCACTAGGTATAAAGGCCAGGTTTTGCTTTGTTCTTAGAAACCCACAGCTTATCTAAGGAAATAGATACTTAAATAAATTGCAACAGTGTGACTGAGATATGTTCAAATTATGGAGGACATATAGAATAAGAAGTGAGAAAGGGGGGCAAGGTAGGCTCCAAGGATGAGGTGAAAACTTGGCTAAGGTAAGGGTGAAAAGAGGTCACCAGGCAGGCAAAGTATGGAACCTCCCAGACAGAGGATAAGAGGAAAGGAAACCTGTGGGATCCTCAGAGCAGTGCAGTGTTTGCTCTTAAACTAATATAATGTAGAAATCAGCAGAAGATGAGGCTGGCGCGGGACCAGAGCCTCCAGAGACAGGCAGTGATGGGAATGTGGAGGTGGTATTCTAATTTAGAAGAAGGGGCACTCAGGCTCCCTCAGCTGTGATATGTGGAATAAGGGATTTGATGGGGGCCTGGGAGATCTTCTCTCTCGACAGATGGAGAAACAGGCTAAGAAATATTTGAGTTCCCACCTTTTCAGAAAACAAATACTGTATGAGGTAGCTGTGAGAAATGAAATAAGGCTATCATATCTCTGAACCCCTTACCTGGACCATAACAGTATGTACTTGAAAACTAAGTGCTCTTTTACTTGAATTAGCCTGCCTTGAAGACTCCCTGAGATCCAAGGAAAGCATCAGTCCAGACCATAAACTTCAGTTTGAAATGTTAAGACTCCAGGACTCTGTGAGGGAATCTTCTGAATAACGCACAGTGTCTAAGGCACAGTAGCACCCGGGAACTCTTCTGCTAGCTCTGCGTGTGGAGGTGGCTGGCATTCTCTGTCCCACTGAAAGTGAGGGCCATGCAAAGACAAGTCTAATTCGGAGATATCTAAAGGATATCTGTCAAATTATCTTATGAGCTTAATCTTATGAAAGTCAACTGTTGCCCATTTTATAGCTGGTTTGGTGTGTGTTGTTTTTTGTTTGTTTTTTTAACTATTATTTAATAAAATTTTAAAACATTATTATTTAAAAGCTTTCTTGGTCATTTTCTGTTTTTAACTGCTATTGTATAGCTTTAATGTGCAGGAAATGGCATGGTATCACAAGTATTTTTAAAATACAATTTTGATCTTATAAAGAGAAAGGTTACATATGGTCATTTGAGCTAATTGCTAAAATGACACTACATTAATTAGATAATTAAGGGTCTTGAGCATGTGGCTATTGTGTTCATTGGGCTGGAAGCCAGCATTTTCTATAGCTGAGAAAATGGGTTAGGATAATTCAAAATTCACTTGCTGTACACTTTTTCATATGCAGAGATAATACAGAATGAGTCTTAAATCTGGATTGGAAAAACTAACAGCGACTGGTTTTATTTTAATTGAGTTTTAAAGCACTTCTAGGCCATTTTATTGTCTTTATAGTTTAACTCTTTGCAGTTGTAACTGCCTGCCTGCTACTTTTGCCATCACACACATTTATTATACAGATTTTTTTCTAGATTTATTGTGAACGCCTAAGAATATGTTCTTGACAAATTAATTTCTTGAAACATGAAACCAAAGTCTCCTTGCCCTCTGGCCCCTCCTCACTGAGAATAAATGCTACCCCTGGTTTACAGTAGTTTATTACAATACATTTTCTAGATGCCTTAACGTATCAAGGTTATTTGTCAGGAAAATTATCTCTTGTAACACCAGGTTCCCTACCTTTAGATGACAGGACTTAATACAAAAGTTTTCCCCATACCAACTAGTAGAGTAAGTTGATTTCATATCCTTTTATTTTATAAAGTTTTGCTTATCAAGTTTGTCATCCTCTATTTGAAATTAAAATGTGTGGTCTTCAGATGACCTTAAAGTAACTGACCCCCAAATCTAATCACTCCAGCATCTGTGAAAATCGACAAATATGTCAGGTATAACTCAGGGCATCAAAACATTGTTTTAAATATTTCATTTGTAGGCAATACAAGGATCATTTTCAGGTTAGTCCTCTGAGAGAGAGCGCTCTGCGCCTGAACACCTTTGGTTTCTCTGCTCTATAATCAGCACTCATTATCAATGGGTTTCTATGAGCAGAAAATGTAGTTATATGTTCTGCACGAGTGAATTATTGATTGGATTTATGGCCAGAAGAATGTTCCTAAGTGGTCAATATACGGCTAAAGTATGTCAGGTGAAGGTAAAAATAATGTAAGATCTATATTCTTCCTAGCAATTGCCATTGGGTTAGGTTATACTTGTCATCTGTGGTGATTGTTGGATATAGATAAAAAGAAATGTTAATTATATTAATATAGGTGAACTGTGGCATCAACGCATATCTCTTACATATAGGAAGTATCAGTGTTTACTTACCATTGTCATTTATGTTTACTTACCATTGTCATTTATTTTGCCAAAAAAATCATATTTTTTATGAGCTGATACTGATTGGCTTGCCAGTGTTGTCTTTTGGTGTGTAAGGACAATTTAAAAATTTTGGTACATTTAGTTTTATTAAAAAATAGATGCAGTCCTTCCATTTCTGATTCCTTATGACCAATGACAACTTCACCAAGATGTCATCAGTTCATTGGTTGTTGACTAGTTTAACATTAGCCTGATATGTCATTTCCAACAAATGACTAATGAGCCCTGCATAATAGTAAATTTATTACTATGCGAAGTTATAATTATTAGAAAGAACTTCACCAAATTGAGCTAAACTGTGGCTCCCAGCTATTTCCACCCAAGGACCCTTATCTCTTTTCTTACTGCAAAATGTCCTGGTAACCTATTGCTTGGCAGGTCAGTTATGAGAGGGCATTCCATTGATACTGAGTGAGACCCTTCTGTGCATTGGAGCTCTGCTACTTCTGAGGACATGGAGATGGTGAAAAGAAGAACTTGGCTGTTGACATTTCACATTCTTGAGTGGAAGTTCAGTGCATGCCATCCAGTACACATTTAACTTAGTTGCAACTTTAAACAAGACAAACAGGGATTCCTATAGTGCTGGCAAAGTTCTTCCTTCTCCTCACTGAGCAGAGGTCTTGAAGAAGATGGGAATCTTTGTTCTTTGAAGTTTTTGTCCTTGCAAGCCTCTTAGTGGGAGCATCTTGTAATGTGAAGTGTTTAAAGATGTGCATTCTATAATAACCTATCTGAAGCACCCAGGCAGGTGCTTTACCTGGTCATTCAACCAAAGGAATGAGGTCAAGCTGGTGCTGGATCCACACTGGCTCTCCTAATCCTACTGAGGCAGCTCCAAAGGAAATAACAGTACACAGAATTCTTACAAGATTCCCACGTGCTTTGTGCACCCACAATAGAACCTAGCCAAGTCATTCCTTGTAAGATGAGATGCCCTTCTAGCGTCTTCAGAGGAAAGTAGAATCACAATGAACCCATTAACTGGAGTTCTGTGTGTGTGTTTATATTTTTTCTGAAGCAGAATCTCAGGTCATACAATGGAATATGGATTGCAGGTTTGGTGAGAAGAGGTACTTGGCAGAGATTCCTTCAAAGGAGGCCTGGAAATATCAGGGCCCCAAGTTCATCTTCTCAAGCCGCAATTGACTCAATGATAATATAATGATATTACAAGTGTCCTCAGTGTCAGAGAACCCCAAGAGGTGGTCTGGCCCAGGAGCAGATGCCTTGATTTCTGTTAGTAATCCATAGTGTTTGAGTTAAGTGCTTTTGACATGCAGACTCAAGAGTCAAGGGCAAAGCTGCCTTTCAAATGCTCTTTCTGAAGAGCCCACTGGAGTAATTGAGCCTATCAGGTGGAGAGCTTTATTAGAGCAAAGCTGGTTAGTGTTGCATACCTGTTTGGAAGAATATCTTAGGCATCTCCAATAACTGCTATGTGACATTGCTGAAGGTCTCAGCCTTCTTGTTCTCCAACAGTTCAAGAAAAAAAATGTCATTTCAGGCATGTTGTCTACGATAAGCCTCACCATGCACCATGGCCCAAAGCAACCCATCTCTTCCCTTCAGAGTCAGAATACATCATTATAGAGCTGTTTATGTGTTTATTATGTGTCTTGTTCCTTTCTTCTTCCCCAACATTAATACACGGCCCAGCATAATCATCATTATCTCCTTTATCTTCATCATCGCCATGGCTAATATTTGTTGCCACATACAATGTATCAGGCACTGTAAGAAGAGCTTTCCGTGAGTTATTCCCAATCCCAGAGTCAAGAGTCAAAACCAAATTGGCCAAGAGGAGAGAGTATGGATTTTGGAATCTAAACACTTGATCTCATTATCCCAATATGCTAATTTCCAGCCTGGGGTTTACACCCAGTCCCTTAATTTCCCTATGCTCACATTTCCTCATCAGAAAAACTGAAATAATAATTCCCATCTGCCAAGTTTGCAATGAGGATTAAACATGAGGATCGCTCTGAGCCCAGCCCACAATGGAGCCCAAGACAAGTGAACAGAGGTGAGATATATAGATATATTTTTTTTCTTTTTTTTTTTTCTGAAAGTGAGGCTTACTGTTGATTAAAAGAAGCCAAACACTTGAAAAGAGTCCACACTATGATTCCATTTAAAGGTCAAAAGCAGCCAAGACTTCTCCCTGTGAGAGAAGTGAGAAAAGCCTGTTACCTGTCTAAGGGACAGTGATCTTGAAGGAGCAAAGGGGGCGCCTTCTGGCATGCTGGGCAGTGTCTCATGTATTGATCTAGTGACATGATTCCATGGATGTGTACATATGTAAAAGTTCATCGAACAGTACACTTACTATCTGTGCCCTTCAGTGCATGCAAGCTATACCTCAAGAGAAACTATTTGAGAGAATTTTCCATTCTCCCAGAGAGTTTTCCTCCTGCCTCAGGCAAGGCACAAAGTAAGTCTCTCCAACAGCTGAGGTGCCTGAGGGCCAGATGGTGGTGATGGAGGAAGGCTGAGATGACCACTTGGCCTACTCCCAGATTCTGCTGAGATCTGTTCAAAGGCAGTTATGGATCTATTACTCAAAACCTGAACCAAAAAAGACATTCTTCAGTCATGTCCATGGGAACTAATTATAGCATCAGATTTATAATGTTGTGGTTTTGACCACCCCCGGGCTATTTCTGACCACAGGGACAGCTTAAATGATGTGGCCCATAAAAAGTCATCTGCAAGCTCAGGCCAAATGTTGATCTATTTAGGGCCAAGTGGAGACCAGGGCTTGGCAGCTGTTCTTTCTGTGGCAGGATCCTAAGCTGGATGGAGACCATTACCACAACAGTCAGCCAGGAAAGTGGGAATTCCTTAGCACCCTGTCTCTTTGTAGACCAGCCTCTTATTATGGGGTTTACTTGTAAAGTGTTTGATCAGCCTCCCAAAGCTGCATCCACTGATGGCCCTTAGCTGATCTTTGCTGACCAGGAGTGCTTGGCATTAAGTCAGACAAGCCCCAGGCTCCCCACTCCCCATGTTTTCTGCATTTTTCCTTTCTTTTCTTTGCCACGGTAGTCCTGCCACAACTCCTTGACTTAACTATGCATCCTCTTCAAAATCACTTCACACCACAGACCCTTTTCCTGCCTAGCTCATCTCCCTTCCCCAGTAACCCCCAGACAGGTATAGACTACTAGTTGTGGTACAGCCTGCTCTGATCCTGTTGGTGCCACATTATGGCTCACCTTCTGGCATCTTGTATAGTCTTGTGCTCCCATCCACACTGCCAGTCTCCCTCACTCTCAAGAGGTTTGATTCCAGGCCCACCTATGAAATAATTTCTGAAGTGACTTGAGCCAAGATTAGAGTCTCTAGACCTCAGTTTCCTTATTTGTAAAATGAAATGGTAAAATTAGATTTTTTTTGTTTGTTTTAATTTTATTTTTCTATTTGAACACTTTTGTGAGATAATGAGAAATATATATATTGGCCTCTGCCTCTGGCTCCTGCTAATATTTGGTTCTTGACCCTGGATCTTGACACAGAGCTCCTAAAACCCTGGAATTTCCTGGGTTAGAGGAGCATCTTTTGTTCTAGTGTGGTAACTGATGGTGGGCTCCTGGGTAGGGACTAACCACTATAGAGACCAAGCAGGCGTAAAATCTTCTGATCCTCCCAGGAAGGGAAAAGGGTTGGAGGTTAAGTTAATAATCTACTCTATAAAAGCGAAATATTAAAATTAACCGTTTCTCTGAGACAGGGTAAGACACGCCCACCAGCGGCTGTATGCAAATTAGCCCAGCCAACATGGCGGCTGCCACTCACGGACCTGAGTAAACAGCCTTTTCCATTGCGGCAGGAGCGAAAGTGAAGCTGCGCCCGCTCAGCTCAGCTCCGATTAAACTGCCTCTAGCAAAACACAGCTTTGAAACATTTGAAACAATGTAACAATCATAGAATCCTCCGGAGCTGAAGGAAAGAGCAGCCCGGGCCTAACCAGTAAAAGTAACAATTGTTTCATTATAGACGCTGCCAGGTGAAGCAAAGGAGGCTTCATTAGTTAGAAGGCCGCCTTAAAGGAACAGTGTATCAATTATAGAAGATAACCCCAGGCCTTCAAGGAACAGCATCAATTATAGGAGATAAATCACAGAAACCTGCGTCCAGCCAGCCTTGCTGGGACATTGGGTCAATGGGAGCTGTGGGCAGCCTTAAAGCCCCTCACCCAGGCTGGTCAGGCACGCCAGCAGGTGGAC
>PVJC01015316.1:0-10398 GCA_004026665.1 Murina feae
ATTATCATATCTACAATTTTTTGTTAATCCTCACCAGAAGATATTTTTCCCATTGATTTTTAGAGCGTGGAAAGGAGGAGGAGAAAGAAACATCCATGTGAGACACATGAATGGTTGCTTCCTAGATGCACCCCAACCTCCTGGGCCAGGGATGGAGCCTACAACCAAGGTACATGCATGCCTTTGACCAAAATCGAACCCGCGACCCTGCAGTCTGTAGGCCGACACTCTAACCACTGAGCCAAAAACAGGCTAGGGCTCTAATCTAAGATCACAATATTGTAACTGCTCCATAAACCTAGAAACTCTGACAAACAGTATCGTTCAGGGAGGAAAGAAACCTGCTGCCCCCCTAAAGCACGAAGCCTCTAAATGAAGTTGCACGCAATTGCAATCGCTGTCTAGAAACACTGCTCTTCCAAATAATGTAAGACTAGTACGTCCCACGAAGGCGGTGTTTTGGCCGCTTTGTTCCCTAACATCTCTCCAGCCCCTGGGAAGACTGTACGGTACAGAGTGGGCACTGATAAATGGTTACAGAATTTAAGAATTGATCGCATTATTTAAACAGAATCCTCTTAAGCGATACCAACCCATTAACATTTTTTCCTTTCATTTATTTCCACTATCAACTTTCATTTGTGTGTTTTAAAGCTTTGTACTGATAAAAACTCAAATAAGAATAACACACGTCCAACAATTTTTAACATTCAGGTCTAATAAGTAGTTATTACTAATAAATACTTATCTTAAATTGACCTAAATACAGAACCTGAATTTTGTGTGTGTTCTCAAATTCAGGTGATCATGACTATTCTACAATCCTATAAAAATCTACAAAATGTGAACTTCCACAATTTGCCACTTTTGAATAGACCCTTCCTAACACCCAATTAACACGTCACTCCTGCATGCCTGTAAATAAATTCAGAACCACTGGGCCACTTTTTATTCCTGCAAGCAAAATAACCGCCCCTCTTTTTTCTTAGGAGGCTGCATCTCCTTTCTTACTCAAAGACATTCACCCACATACTTAGTCAAGCTAAACTAGTCCACAGAGAAATCTCAATAGTAGCAGAGAGTAAATTATGACACTTTAGATTTTTAAACAAATAAGATAAAACTTTTAAATAAAATTAATATACTTATAAAATGATCATACCCACACACACAAAGGAAAAAATCTCCAAATTTAGGAGGTATTTTACTGTTATTCATTATAAAAGCAAAAAAAAATGACCAGTAGAGGGCACTCATTTACAAGGGGGGAAAGAGCTGGTCACAGCCTTGCAGAGAACTTCATTTACAAAACTGCTCTATTTACCTTATTTTAAAAACAGAATATTTTAATAGGAAGCTAGAGTACACACACACACACACACATACACGTATGTATATATAAGTAAGTAAATAACGTATTATTGGTTTAGAAAAGGTAAAGCTTAAATCTATGTTAGAAAAATCTAACATAAATCTCATTCAGGAACTTGAATTTAACAATTTAAGAATGTTTAAGGCTATGTGTAACACATATTAGGGTCTCAACCTCAGCACCACTGACATTTTGGGCCAGGTAATCATTTGTTCTGGGCTGTCCTGTGCATTACTCACCACAGGTGCTACCAGTCCCCCCTACCCCCTCAAGTTGTGACAACAAAACATCTCCAGGTATTGCTAAATCTTCCCTAAAGGCAAAGTCACTCCTCATTGATGACTATGGATACATAGAAAAGCCAGAAAAATGACAGCTTGAAAGTATACATAATGCTTTTTAACACCACTTTTCAATATGGTTTAATATTGCAAATTTTCTCTATATAATTTAAATACCTTTCTCAGAAAGTAAAATAAATTCCATAAAGTTTATGAATAAAACACAAGAAACTGATCAATCGTGGTGATTCTAGCTCAGAGCACTGAAGACAGCACAAATCAATCCAATTATGAGTCCTTTCTTCCTCACTGAGGAGGAAACAATTTCATCAAAGGGCATACAACTTGGACTGAATTATAAGTGTGTGACACTAACAGAAGCATGCCAGCATTAACAGATGTCAATGAAATTAAGAGCTTGGAAAAAATACTTCTTTCTATATTTTTAGTAGTATACTATATCCATTAGATACATATATATTTGCTAATTAATCAACTGATAGTGCTGATTTCAATGTCTATAACTACCTGTTTATTTTTAAGACAAGATTTTTCTTTTTTCTTTTTATCAAATTTTCCCTTGCTAAACACATTTTAGAGAACATGTTTTCATAATAGCAAGGGATCTCTAAACTATAAAAACATATTTCTAGCGTGGTATTATGCTTCGGGGATTGCTCCGAGTTTTTAATAATCTTGCAGGTATTTCATTATCTCTAGAACTCTTTGATGGACTTCATAAAAAGGTAAAGGTAAAATCTTTCAGAATGCAAGGTGATTATCATGTGCATGGCCTCAAATATAAACATGCTCCACAAATCTGTCATTCCTATCTAGTTCTACATCATATCTCTGCCATTAAGGCGCCATTAAATAGTATTTAAGGTCAAATTTTGGTATACTGATAGGAATCAGCTTCCAATATTAACTATTTCTTTGCTTACAGAGTTACACAAAGGTAGAGTGGAAATTCCATTTAACTTAAGTCTCAGAAAACTTAAAATGCCACCACTTACTAGGCAAGAATCTTTAGGCAAGTTACCACCTCTCAGAGACCATTTTTATCTATAAAATGAAAGAAACAAAGACCAGCTTCCTCATCTATCTCATAATATGTAAATCACTGCAAACTTTAAACCACTAGAAAATCTAGTATTACTTGGTTTAAAAAATTTTTTGCAATTTCTTTCCATTTATTTTAATGCAGGAAAACCGATGAGAATTCCAAATGGGGAAAGTCTACGTCCTCTCTCTCTCTTTTTCTCCGACCTACATTATTCACCAATCAAAACCTAACAGGTGTAGTGATATCCCCATCCTTTTAAACTCTTTACAAAAACATCAAGTTAGCATTTTTGCTTAACTGCTTATTAGAATAAACTAATTCTCTTGCCTTTCTTGCAGTTGAACTATACATCAAGAATCTAGGTGTTAGTTGCCTCAGACACAATTTTATACCTTTTCCTAGGTGGCTAAACTAGTGAAAAACCTCAATTTCAAAGTTTACAGGTAATCAATGTTCCCGGAGTCAAGTCTTTTGGTTTGACAAAAATCATAATCAGAGTTATGGGTTTGAATTATAAACATTTTCTACCTTCCCCCCAAATAAAGGATTAACTTTTAGATCTAGTTCTATTCTATTTATATATATTGCACTTTAACAACTGTGACCAAATGTTTCCTAACCTATTTTACCACATTATCATATCTATAGCATGCATGACCTCTAGTAGGAAATAGTGTAATGAAATTCCTCAGATTTTCAGAGAAGATGAGGGTACTTCTGCTAAAACCATCTTCCAAAATCCCAGGAACAGTTCCATGCTTAACCTGAATTCTATTTAAAACGTCCTTTCATTTCTGATTTAAATGGTGAAGTATGCCAAGTAGCCTTGGCTTTAGAAATGAGTTAACTATTCAATCCTCTTTGAAGAAAAAAAAACAAAACAAAAAAACAGAACCATCACACAGCATTGAACAGACTTACTGAGAGCAAATACATAGAGACTATTATACAGGTGGTTCACTTCAGTAGGACTCTTCACTTTTATTGCAAATTCTTAAATGTGGAAGCTACATAAAAGTTGCTTCTCTGTTTAAACCAAATCTTTGCAAATACGTGTTTATTTCTTAATTTTTCTCCCTGTAGTACCAAAAATATTTAACATAGAGGCCCAGTGCATGAAATTAGTGCACAGGTTGCATCCCGAGCAGCTGCCAGCTGCCAGTGGGGGCCTCCTTCCCTGGCTGCTGGCCGCCCCCTGGTAGTCAGCACACATCATAGCAAACGATCAAACTCAAAGTCGGTCGAACTCCCAAGGGGGCACTTTGCATATTAGGCAAGAGAGAGAGAGAGAGAGAGAGAGAGAGAGAGAGAGAGAGAGAGAGAGAGAGACTTCCTTATAAAACTTATCTAATCAATCCTTAGTTCTAAATTGTATAAACATCTTCCCAAGGCCACCAAAGCCCTCAGAACCTACCTCAGCGCAGTCCAAGACATTAATAGCTTGGGACACAAAGTTCTGGAAAACTTTTCAAAGCTGATTTGAACAATTGGTATATCAGACCTAGAGTAAAAGCTAAGAGGTTGGATTGCTTTACCCGAGGTAAAGAAGTCTAAGAAATAATCCAACAGTATATTTCAAAGATGAGGCGGTGTACTTATTTCCATCTCCACTGATGTGAAACTTAACGTAAAGTTTCAGATTATGCATAAAATATAGTAATTCTGGAAATGAGCTAACAAGGACAGTTGTGCCATTCCCTCCTACAGGTCTTTGAGATTAAATTAATCCTTATCTGTTTGATACTACGTGACCTCTCAAGGTCTCCTTCAGGCCTTTATTCTATCATTTGTTGTTGGCCTTTAGTTTGGTGATTTTTCATTAAAATAAAAAAGTCTGAAAATTATTTATCAATTTGTAATAAAAAAAATTCTAACATTTCCTTGAGTAAATTAAAAAAGTGCTGCAAGGCAAAGGATTGGTAGTGGTACATATATATAATATACAGTTACCTATATATACAAAGAATGAGCTTTTAAAAATGCATCTGGTAGCTGTAGATTCTCCACTACTTCAATATGAAGAGGAAACAGGGAAATACTAATTATATTTTTTAATCAGCCTTCAAATGATTATACTTCGCCAGTACAATTCAAATCTAATATGTGACATCAAAATAACAAAAAACAAACAAAACCCTTAAAAATAATAGCCACTTCCTTTTAAATGACGGTTAGGTACAGGTAAAATGTATATTCACATTTCACTTTCTCACAAAACTCTGAAATGCACACATACAAACACAGAAGGAATGTCATGAAACTTGAGATTTCCCAAGAGAAGAAGGGCTCTCCCTATCTATGGTCATGTGTCACTTCAGAATAAAGCTTAAAAGCCTAAATATGTTTCTGATAACTTAATAAAATTATTTTCAGTATAACTGTCTTACAATGCAACTTTTTTTTTGTACCCAAAGGATGGGCCTGCGCAAGTCAATATGCATAATATTAAAACAAGATTTACCTCTATTGTAGGGTCATATTCATCCACAAAATGATTCTGAATTAGCTGAATCGTCAAGGCACTCTTGCCTACGCCACCAGCTCCAACTACCACAAGTTTATATTCGGTCATTTTCGGCAGGCCTTATAATAAAAATAATGAAAATGTAACTAAATTAGAACAAGTGTCACACAGGAGATTAACAGAAGCCAAACACTCTATCCATACCTTTTAACACAAACTCACCTTTTCATGGAAAATTATTTCAAAATATCTCACAAAATTCAACAAAAACTTCAGTTGAGTACAGATGTGTATTATAATGAATCACACTATATTTACAAAGTGGCCCATTCAACATTTCAGAAAAATGCATTCAGAGTATAAAGTGCTTTTATCATATATTCAGGTTGTTCTATCTAAACAGCCAGTCTGTTGTTCTATAGCAACTACTGGCTCTCAAAGGAACATGCCATGACTTCACTCAGTACAAGTGCCTAGCACAATGATCTATACCCTGTGGATATACCCACATAAAACTGTTGACAGCTATCTCTCCTATTGGCTACGGCCCCTAAGAGTTACAAGTGGAGCCCTGACCAGTTTGGCTCAGTGGACAGAGCATCGGTCTGCAGACTGAAAGGTCCCAGGTTCGATTCCGGTCAAGGGCATGTGCCTTGGTTGCAGGCACATCCCCAGTAGGAGGTGTGCAGGAGGCAGCTGATCAATGTTTCTCTCTCATCGATATTTCTAACTCTCTAACCCTCTCCCTTCCTCTATGTAAAAAAAATCAATAAAATATATATTTTTTAAAAAGTTACAACTGGATATGCTGAGTGTCTTTGTTGGAGCCAAGAGCTACAGAAAACTTTTAAAAAGAATCATCATAGTTAGTTCTCCTGAGTAGTTAGAAAGAATCAGACAGTGGGGTAGGAGTGGAAGGGGGTGGAAGAATTATCAAATAAATCTCACTGTGTAGTGAGACAATCTACTGTGTTGTCTCAATAAAAAGTGCGACAACAAAGTAGGT
Source organism: Murina feae (assembly GCA_004026665.1). Lineage (NCBI taxonomy): Eukaryota > Metazoa > Chordata > Mammalia > Chiroptera > Vespertilionidae > Murina > Murina feae. Next base: position 6,190 of record PVJC01015316.1, read on the forward strand.
AAGGACAATACTTAAGAAATATACATACATATATTGATTTCAGAGAGGAAGGGAGAGGGAGAGATAGAAACATCAATGATGAGAGAGAATCACTGATGGGTTGCCTCCTGTACACCCCCTGCTGGGGATCGAGCCCACAACCTGGGGCATGTGCCCTGACCAGAATCAAATCCAGGACCCTCAGTCTACAGGCTGACGCTCTATCCACTGGGTCAAACCAACTAGGGCAAGACAATAATTGATGAACAATTAAATCCTACCAGACCGCTGTCCCGATTTTTCGGTAATTTCCGAATCTGCCGCTATACCGCTTTGCCTAGGTACTTTGCCTAGTACAAACTAAAAATAACCAACAATTGTGGTCAAACCTAGCCATTGCAAATGTCTGCCCCCATGCGTTTGAATTGACTTTGTGTGGCTTAAGGACAGTTAGATTCAGGGCCTCAGGTCTGGTAGGGTTAATCTGTAAAATATCTGCTGGAAAAAACAATGTTATAAAAACTAAGAGAACTTGGAGAATTTTGAAATGTTAAGCACAGTTGACTTAATCATCAATCACAACATGTGAATCTATATTAGTGCTGAAAAATAGTACTTCGCAAAAGAAAAATAGAATTACATAAAATTTAAAAATAAGCACTGCTTTTAATAAGAAATTTTTTAAAAGATGTGAGTGAATAGTTGTCAGGAATCCACATGACTTTTACTCTTTGCATCTCATCATCTCCTGACAGTTGCAGTAAATATTGACAATTTGTAAGGTTATCAGTACAAGACAGAAAATATTTTTTAGTCAGTTGTTTCAAACTATTTGAAATAAAATGAATTTATTTAATTTTATCTTCTCTCCCTCAATAACTACACGCTATTATTACAAATAAAGCACCATGGGAAGAATGGCAGTAAATGCACAATTTATTATAAGTAGTCCCAAATTAATGAATGTGCAGATATAAACATTATATACATACTGCATCCTATTTACTGAAAGCCAAAAATGACCCACCAAATAGTCACAGAAAAATAAAAGATAATAGGGTTTTCCTAATGATACTATACTAACCACCTCCTTACCCTATTCCTGAGCCCTCTCGCGAAGGGCAGACAGGCTAGGCAACTGTGTTACCGAAGACTGTTACATGACAGGTCCTTGGCCTAGGCAGAGCCACCTAGCCGTACTTGCTCCTGTCTAAGGCCGCCTCGGGAGCCACTACAAACATGTACCTCCTTCTGTCTGCTCCCACCTTTTATTCCAAATACAGGCTATAGCAAATGGAACAGGTGAGGAGAATCACACCATACTGTATCCCTGCCCACCAGACCCTGCAAAATAATTTGCATGGTCCAGGAACCCACGAGGCTTCCCAAGGCTTTGGGGGGAAGAGGGTCCAAGAGGTTCACAATGATTTTCATAAAAATTCTACATTGTCAATTACCCCTTCCACCCTTGTTCTTTCACAAGTGTACGGTGGAGTTTTCCAGATGTGCGATCACGACAGATCGAATGCAGAAGCAGATATGAGGATCCAGATGTCCCCTACTGTCACATAATTAACGAGACCTGCAAATGTGTTAAACAATGCCATCCTTCTAACTTTTGTTTTTGTTTTGAAAAAAGTTATTCTTCATTAAAAAAAATGCTATTTATGTTACCAAGTAATGATGGGCTTCTTGTTTCTATTTTTAAAGGAATTGAGACACGTTGAAAATTCTCAGTTTTTGTGTCTGTGGTGGTAAATATTGACAGACCACACGTTGGGATCTTCAATAACTTTTAAGAATATAAAGGGATCCTTACACCAAAGAAAAGTTTGCTAGCCTAGGAGATCCTGTGGACAGAGACGGGGCTGGAACTCAACTTACAGACGTGTGAACCTGGAGAGGAACACACTTTCTGGTCTGCTTGTTTATGAGTGGGGAGGGGGCGACTCCTTAAACTGAATTATAAAATCAAGTACTATTTAAGTCCTGGAGGGAAAACTGGGTTCCCAAGGAAGTCCCTCGCCCAAAGCTAGGAAAGCTAGCCAGGGGTGGAAATGTGATCAGAACACAAGATCTAGTTAAGGGAAGAAAAAAAATCACTTTTATTTATCATCTCATCTAACACCTCTTACAACCAAGTATGCCTGTGGACGGCTCGTCTCAAAGCAAGCGGCATTACTATGTCTAAGCTGGAGTCAGCATTCTGGGGCCTGAGCGACATCTCTCGTGTACGGCTGATTCTGAGGTGACCATTAGGAACAGATCCTGCACCTTTACAATTCCTTTTGAAGTGAATGTTTCCATTACAAATGTAGCACATGCGTTGGGTAAAAAAAACACCAGAAAACACTTCTCCGCTTTCAATCCCGTGTTTTGACGGATATTAAGGTTTCAGGTTAACTTACGACTTCAGCTACCGCATGCACCTGCCTTCGAGTACTCCAGGCAGTTGCCTGGAAGGTTGCTACAATGAACTCCTCCTGCAACTCGGTTTTAAAGCAGAATTTTTTTGAGTGCTGGCCCTCTTGGGATAAGGGTGAGATGCTCAAGGCTGAGGGCAACACCGCAGAGGGGAGGGAAATGACAAGAGCAGGTACACTGAACTCCCAGGGTGGCGCCGGCTAGTACTGTCCACGCCAGGGGAAGCAGCCCCGCGTCTGCTCTGCGGCTTCTCTGCGCTGCGTTCCCAACTCGACAAAAGCAAAACAGAAGAGACCTCCCGGGATTAACTTTCCCCTTTTCGTTAAGTCACGGGCTGTGCACGGCAGGGTGTTGGCCACCTGTTCTTCCACCGCCGTCTCTACCTCCTCCTTTGTGGCCGCGGCAATGTCACCGCCCGGCGTGGGGGAGGGGAGCGGTCGGGCACTCGGCTGCAGACGCCTCTCCCCCCCCCCCGCAAACACAATAACCCCCATCAGCGGTCTCCCCGCACTCTCCCGGGCTCCCCACGAACTGGACCTCCCCCGACCCCCCTTCTCCCCGACCCGGTGACAAGGGACCGCTAGCCGTCGGGTCTGCGCCCGAGGGAGAAGCGGATTCCTCCGTCCCCGCGATGCTACATGCGGCGGCGAAGGCGGCCCCGAGGCCGGCCGCGCGCGGGGAGGGGGGAGAGGTGCGGGAGCGAAGGGAGAGGGCGAGCCGGGCGCCGCGGGGGAGGGGAGGCCGCGCGAGGGGGGTGACCTCCGCCGCAGCCCGCCGCCCCGCGGGGCAGCCCGCCCGGCCCGCCAGCTACTCGCCGGCCGCCTCCCCGGCTCTCGGGCAGGAGGAAGGAAGGGGTTCCCCGTCCAGGAAGCAGTCCCAGCGGCGACCGCCTCCAGCCTCACCCTCCGCAGCCCCGCACCGCCTCCTGCTCCTTCCCCGCGCCGCCGCGTCCCCGCGCCGCCCGCCGCAGACCCCCCACAGCGCCCGGCCCCCGCCCTCCCGGGCCCCGCGCCGCTCCCCGCGCCCCGCCGGGACCCCTAATTCATTCACTCGCCGCCGGCCCCGCCCGGCGCGGGCGCGGAGGGTCGGGTCCAGGGCAGGGGCCCTGGAGGGGAGGTCCGCTCCGTACCTCGCTCCCGCACCTGGGAGCCGCCGCGCCTCTGGCCCCCGCCGCCGCCTTCAGTGCCCGCACCGCGCTCGCGCCCAGTCGGAAATGGCGGGGGCCCGGAGTGCTGGCCGAGCAGCCGCCGCCGCCGCCGCCACCGCGCCGCTCTGCCTCCGCCGCCGCGGCCGCCGCCTAGGGAAATCGAGCGCCGAGCGCACCGATGGGCCTGGGGCTGGCGGCCGCCGAGGGCAGGGCTATCGACGCGCTCGGCGCTCGACTCCTGTCGGGCGGGAGGGCGGGGAGGAGGGAGGGCGGGAGCGGCGGAGGGCGGTGTGGGAAGAGGGAAGGGAGCGAGGCGGGGAGCAGGGGCGGGGCCGGGCCTGCGGAGGAAGGGGCGGCCGGGGCGCGGCGGGTGCGGGAGGCCGGCTGGCGGGGCAGAGGGGTGACTGTGGGACCCACGCGGCGGCCCGCCCCGCCCCCAGCTCTCGCCGCAGAGTCCAACCCGCAGCCGCAGAGTCGGACCCCGAGCGCCTGCGGTCGGCCACAAGCACGCCATCGGCGAGCCTGCCTCACCCTTCCCGCGTCTGCACGGAGACGCCGCCACCCCTCGGGGTCTGCCTGCACTGCTCCCGTTCACTGACTGTCGTTTACTGCGCGTAAACAAACAGGCAGTCGCCCAGCGCGGGGGAGGGGGCGGACGG